>JAVQJL010079198.1:0-21811 GCA_036024295.1 Nannoperca obscura
CCAGCACATTTGTGGAGGCCACGACAGCAACAAGTTAACACCAAATAAAAAACCCATAAGTACAAAGTTAAATAACAAAAAGATTTAAAAGAGCAAGTAAGACGAGCGGAGCAACCGTATCGGGCAGCACGCATTTACAAGCGCATGCGCACACCTGAATGAGGTAACTTAAATGTTTTAGTTCAAAATTACACGTTTGTATGTTAAAACTCATATATATTTGTGGCTTTAAATTAAAAATGAAAGCCAAAATTTTTATTTTGCAGTTCATGGCACAATAAGTATTTCCTTTTTATTCCTTACTTACATTTTGTTTATTTTTTGTTTCTCATTGTCTACCGCAATATGTGCTACCAAGCCTTTATTCCTTTTTTTTAAGGATTCTTCTTCATCATTCTTTAGATACCTTCTGTATTGTGGATCCTTGATTAGTCTTTTTACATGTTTATTTGAGTGCATGACATGTATTGTAACTTTGAAGTTTTGTATGCTGCTGCTATTTCGGTAACAGATTTTTAATAGACAGTGTCATGAGCCTTCAGTGTCCATCACTTTGACAGAAACACCATGCTCTTCCACATCACCTGATCAGTGCAGAGGATCAACATGAGCAACACGCTCATTTGCGAAAAATAGTGACGCTGTTTAACCCCCTCAAATCCTGTTTTCTTATGCTCATGTGCTGCCACCACCATCCACCGCACAAGAAGCTGTCAGTCCCTTGGATCATTATTCTCAACAAATCCACTGTTCCCCGTCATAACCCGTCAGCAGCACAGCTCTTGGAAAACCCAGACTGAATCTGATAGACCACAGTAAGTACAATTTTCCCAATTAATTTTGTTGTTGTTGCATTACCTGAACTGAAAGTGTATTTAAGTGTACGACCTGTGTTTAAACAAACCGAATTAAAATTGCTTTTCTTTGGAACTGTTTCCATAGGTAGATCGAGGTGAGGACCCTGGGCGTACAGTGTTACATTATCTCTCCTTTCTGTTCTGTCTGCATAGTGTTACCCTTAACTGATAGTGAACCAATACACTGGATCAGGGAAATACAAAACGTACCGTGAGGGAGTGCAAAAGCAGTTCAGAAAACAAAATCCTGCGGTGACCCTTGGGGGGCTAAAAGTCTACTTCAGATTTTAAAAAGTTCAGAATGATCTTTATCAACATGCTCAGCAGATGTATAGATACTATATCTTATTTTATAATTATATATTTTATATAATTATATAGTATTATAATGTATTATTTAACCCTTCAAAACCCCTTATTGCCCCAGAGCGCCCGTTCTATATTTAGTATATTGTAGTGATTGGGAGCGCCTGTCATTTTAAAATCCTTCCCAGTGTATCAAAACACAGAAAATAAAGTTGTGAGCTTTGTATTGCAGATACATTCAGTTTTTATCAATAACTGGAACTGGAATGATACACCATAACCTTGAGATCTGTGTTTCCATTTGTAAATCTAAAAATGTCTCAGCCGACTAAGCATCTCCGTCTTTATAATCTTATGGATGCTGTAAGATTGTGTTGTGAGAGAGATCCTGACCCACTGTGCAAAGTGACAAAGACACTGAGTTTTTTTGCTTAAAATCACATCATATAATCACAGTCAGTAAACAGCGGGACCTACCTGGTTCTCACTGCCGGAGACAGATGCTGTTTCACAGGGGAAAAGGATTTTTGCAGTTTTGATAATTTCTTCCAAAGAAATGTTTTTTGTGTGTGTGAGGAAGATTTGATGAATAGTTCTTTACAATAATGTTAATTCTATTTGTTTAGTTTGGTATTTTTTCAAATGTGTTGAATCAAACTCAGTCTAAAAAGCAACACATGCCACATTTGGTATCAAATTTAAGAGGAAATTGTGTTTTTTTAAATGAAACCACTTTCTTTCTGTTTTTGAGATATAGCTGTTTGTTTGCATTGTGTAAGAACATGTTCATTTAAGTGAGTTCTCAGTGAACAGCAGCAACATTCTAGAATTATTTTTGGGGCCAAGAGAGTTAACTTCAGCAATCTAAATTAGTTATGATTAAGTAATGGATAGCACTAATATAAGGAACGCAACAGAAAAATGAATTAAACTTTATTTTCTTGCTTTTGGTAATTACAATTTTGACTAAAAGTACAAAAGTCTACACGAACACTAAGGATAGATGCCTTGGTGTTTGTATGGCCTGGTTGATTGCTTTTCTCCTCCTCTCTGTAGATCTGTGCTGTACATGTTCATTTCTGAAGCAGTGTGTGAGCCTGCACACTTGTCAGCAGCCGGTGCATCGGAGCAGAGCTTGCAGGTGTGCACGGACCAGAAGTCGACTATGAATGAGAGCTCATCCGCCGGAGCCGGGGAAAGCACATGGTCAAGTGGTCAACAAATGAGAATGGAAAATTGCTACCACTTGTGGGGCCTGTTCAAGTACATGCGAGTGGGAGAGGTGGTCAGGTCATGATGGACGCCCCGTGTCCCTGTTGTTGTTTATATGATCAAAAAAATACCAGAACCACCCCCCTCCCTTCCCCATTCACCACCATATTAGACAAACAGATGTGTGCAGGTCGCCCTCAAGCACAGAAAATTGCATGTGTGCAAAATTGCCTTTGGGATGAGAAATTTTGTTTATTAGTTGTACGAGTCCAATCATGTTTTTGAGTCCAAGTAGATTGTTTGTTTAGTTTTTTTTCAGAATAACTGGGATTTTAACTTGTTTTTCAGTAAATAGGGACATGAATTGTGCTTTAGAACATGCTCACTGCTGCCCAAGAGGATAAGCTGTAAACTAAATGTATGTAAGCGACAGACTGGAACACAATGCCATTACTTCAAGTTCAATTTAAGAGGGCACAAAACATATACACTAGTTTAAAGATAGTTTAAACATGAAATTATACAAGCGTCAAGGAAAATTAGATTATTTATCCCTGGAATCAGATTCTGGAAGCAAGTGTGATCATATGTTAAAAGCCTAAAGTAGTAGTAAGTAGTGAACATGATGCATCTCTATATAAGTTAAGTCTAGTAAAATGTTTGTGCATCATTTACCACGTAATTTTATGCAAATACTGTGAAATGCAGGACTGCAAAAGCAAATACGGCAGAATGGCAATTTAATGAAAACAAATGTTGGATGTGGAAATGCAGATGTAATCGTGTGTTTAGAGTGTGTCGTTCTCTCTATCTCTATCTGTTTCTCGCTCCCACACACACTCATACACACAGACAAGTTCCTCGGAGATTTTATTTGCCTAATCATATGCATTTTCCACTTCATTTCCATGCTTTTTCAGCTAGAGGCACTCTGCAGCCATCAGAAACACAACAATCTCCACATTTGGGTTTCTACACAGTACACAATCACTGTGTAATATCAGCTACACAAACCACATTACGGAGACTTACAGACTAAACATTTGTAGTGCTCTCCCTAACAGCATAGACGTAGTAAATGAAAAAACTGGTGACCTTTAACCTTTAGTCAGTGATCATAATAAAGCAAACAACACCAAAGAAATAAGTGACATGTGACTTATATGTTATATTAAAGCTGATGGACAGTTAGCAACTTAAAAGTATTGCAAGAAATGATATGTATTATAAAATTATACTCCAGTTGGATTATAATTTTTCAACATCATATTTATTGTAGTATCAATAATAATAGAAGTAGTATTGGTCATAGTATTAATAGTAGCCACAGAATTAGAGCAGTACCAGAACTAGTATTAACAGAAGTAGCAATATGTAGTTGCAGTGGAAGTGGTAATATCAGTAGCAGTAGTACCTGAAGCAAAAGCTGAAGCAACAGTTAAAGCAGTAGCTATAGTAATAGTACCAGTGGTAGCAGAAATATGTGTGTTCGTAATTGTTGTTATTGTAGCAGAAATAGTTAGCTGTAGTTTTTGGCTTTAGTAGTGGCAGTATCATTGCTGACGCTTTAGACGCAGTTGCAGTACATTTAGATGTAGTAGAAGCATCACTAGTAGCTGTTGAAGCAGAAGTAGTATTGGTTTTATTGCTGAAGTAATTGCCAACAGTAGTAATGGCAGCAAAATAATCAGATTAATACACTGGTAGCGAGATATATGTAAATTCAGCCTTAAGGAATAATTAATAGTTAATTCCAAGTTGCATCACAAGTCATCAAAATCAGGTCCTCGTCCAGGAGTCGAGCACCAGGAAACTGGAAGGCCTTTGTTGTGTTAATGTGGTTATCCTGGGTTACATGCAGAGTTTTAGGCCTTGTTCAGACTGCCAGCTCAAATCTGTGTGTTGGCATGTAAATATATGAACAGTTTTTGCAAATGGGATCCAAGCTACATTTGGAGGTGCTTTGAAATGCGATTCCAAACAGATTTCTACAGATGCGTCTCAGTCCGGACGCTCTGGCCGATCAAATCGGATTTCAAAGTGTCTTTTGCGTCACTCGCATTGCGACACACAACAACAAAAATGTCAAATCCAGAGTGACAGAAGTGCATCAGAGCCGCTGTACGGCAGCCTCCTCCCGCTGAGTTCATCTGGAGCGATGGAGGAGTTCTGCACCGCGACTTCTCATCTCACAGAAAGAATTATATTCCTTCAAGGGGCTTTTCTTAAAGATCTGATTTGAGAAACAAGTCTGATTTGCCTGCAGTCTGAATGAAGTGTGGCCAAAATGCTGCTTCTGATGCTTTTCAACCAAGTGTTCTGGAGAAAAGCTCAACTGATCCAATGCTTTTTGCATGAAAACTGAGTACTGAATACTGGCAAAAGTATTGGCAATCTGCAGCTTCATCCTTACAATACTCTTATTAACCTTGGTAAACCCACTTCAAAGCTTAGTCAGTGCTGTGGAAATGCTGACATGGTAAAAGCTATGATGGGCGAATCAGATTGGTTGAGGACAAATGAGCTAAAACCACACCTCAGAGGACCAGTCAAACAGAGCTGCCAATCACACGGCTCTAGTCAGCATTTTATCACAGCAGGAAGATGCCTTTGGCCCGCCTGTCATCCAACCTTTGGTCTTGCACCTCTCTTTTAATGCACCCCACCCTCTGTGGTAGTCAAAATGTAACGATTGATGATAAGTGTATTGGTATTGTCTTACATTCAATTGGCCATGTCAAAATAAAAGTTGTGAGCCCTTCAAAATAAAAAAAGTAATAGATTTAGTAAACTAGATAAAGGTTGATTATGTTTATTATCACTCAGCTACCCTATATGGCTCTAAATAAAAGTATGTGGACACCTCTTTGACAACAAACATGACAATACCCACATGCACAAAGCCAGGCTCATAAAGAAACGTACTGAGAATGAAACAAATGTGAATTTCTTGTGGTTTTTAGAGCTTTATTCACAATGGACCATTTTTTCCCAGCATTTCTTTGTTTTCACTTTCAGCTTTGGCTGCAGTCTAATCACTCTTCCTCCTGTTTCCTTCTCATTTGCTCTGCCTATCTCTTCTCTCTCTTTTCTCACCCTCTTCAGTGAATTTCTGCAAAAATAAGAAAGGATTAAAAATGAATCCTGAGTAGCATCAGTCTAGCTGTGAGGCATAACAGGCTGCTCTTCTTGATTAGCCCAGATATTGTGGGATGAAATTTTACAGGACAAAGATACCCTCGGCTGAATAAATACTGTTCGTCCAGACCGCCCTTCCCAAAAATACGGCCATATAGGTCTGTGCAAGCCACGTGTTGCAACCCATTTTGTTATGCTGAGACCTCTAGTGGCCATAGTTATTATGATGGCAGCAAAGGAAGAAGTCAGTTTAGGTAGTATAAAGAGCGACAAAGTCTGTGGGTCAAACACTTTCACCCAGCAGACCGCTGATCGGACCAGAATCAGAATCCGAATCAGAATCCGGTTTATTGCCAAGTCACATATGAGGAATTTGTTTTGGTGCGTGGGTGCCAACAAGAGCAATATATACAAAAAAATAAAAAAGATTAAATAAAACCAAAATAGAAAATATACAATAATAATAAAAGAAGACGAAGAGCTGTGCAATGAAGCATTTAAACAACGTTAAATGCAGATACGCATGCACACACACAAACACACAGCAGGGGCATACTTCCTTTCTCTGCTTTCACTGTACTCAGCTGTTTTGCCATTGCTGGAAGGCCCAGACACATTCTTTTGTCCTTTCGTGGCTGCAGTTCTTTGGCTCTAGCAGGAGACTCATCTACTCCCACAAATCCTGTCAGATATTTCCAACTCAAAGCACATTGCCGTCTGTACGTAGATAAACAGACAAATAAAAATCAGTAAGGAGTTTGACAGAACTGAAGCGTAAAAACATCCGATGGAATCACTGTGGCCGATGGACCAGCATCTGGCTTCACTCTGCGTCCAAAGGCTGCAGGAGATGTGACAAAACCTTTGAATCTTGAGTTTGTTTCTTTCTTTCTTTGTAAGGACGTTTTATTGGACTCAGGGAACAAACTCTGACCATTTGTAAAAGATGAACTTGTGAGGGTTTTTCCATTTCGGTTACATACTGTCTATACATACTGATGGTTTAAGGTTTCAGTTCTCCCATCATGATGACGTTTGATTGGTTTGCAGCTGTGGGATAGTGGTGGCATATTTCCTGAAATGTTCCAGTGGCATGTTATCAATGTACTTTTTACATCGGACCAACATTGGCCTTTTGATCAACATGGGACGTCAGCCTGCCAGCAGGATTTCACTTTACTGCTTCGGGCACGTCAGCCTCACTCTGCATCAGCCTCTCAACCCTGCCTGACCCACAGGCAGGTCCGTCATTATCAACTCATGTTGTGCAGACAAACTGTTTTCAAACCGACGAAACCTCATTTTAAATTCTCTTCATCTCTTACTTCATCAAGAGTCCAAAGTTTCCAAAGACAACGAACATGTCACTCTCCTCTACTGCAATATATGTGTTAAATGATTCACAAGACCGAAGAAGAAAAATACCCATTTTAAGAACTTAGTGCCTTTTTAGGTTTTGATATTTTACTGATTGTAAGCACTAGGTTAATACCTGTTGGAAGAAGCAGATGCAGACTATACTATAAATGGTGTGTGATATTTTAACACAGTTTGGAACAATTCTTTTGAATTTGAAAATTAATAGAGGGGGGATTATAAGAAAAAAAATGGGTTTAAGAGCCGAGCAGCAAAGTTAGAGTTTGACATTAAATATGAAGCTACAGCCTAGCTTAGGTTTGCATTAATACTGGTAATGGGAGAGACATGAAGTCACTGTGCCCAGCCAAGAAATAGTGCCACACACAACCCCGGTAAACTCACAAATTGTCTTTTTTTATGGGTTAAAACAAACCAGGTGTTAATTACTGACAATTGGTGCTGCTGGTAGGTGGATTCTTTTTAACACTTTGGACAGAGCCAAGCTAACTTTTTCCTAGATTCCAGTCTTTGTGCTCAGCTAAGCTAACTTTCTCCTGTAGCTTCACATATAAACGACAGGCGAGAGAGTGTTATAAGAAGCATATTTCTAAAAAAAATGTAGGTTTAAGAGGCTGTGACCCACATTTAAGAGTTTTTTTATTTTATTTTTTTTTATCGTGTGTCGAATCACACAGCATTCAGAATGGTGTCTCAGCGATTTCAGGCATCTTTTATTTATTTTTTTGGGTAATTTTTTCACATGAAAGTAACCTAATCTTAACAAACTGAATATTAACAGAAAAAAAGAGGCCAGTTGATGTACTGAAATGATCCCTATTCTGATAAAAAAAAACAAATCAAATGTATGGCCCTTCGTCATCACCCAGGCTTGCATAAACTCAGTAAGGTTGCTTAAATGTTGAGCCCTGCTTTACATCAATGCAGCCAAATGTCTCTCAGGACGTTTGCAGAAGGAGATTTTAATCCTCATGTATATTCTCTGGCTGCAGGCTCGAGAGTGCTTGGTATGGGCCTCTTGGCTTGTTTGTTTACACTGACACTATGTTTTTTTATTTTTTATTTTATTTTGCATCAGCCTCTAGACACCTGTGGTTTACTTGTTCTGCTCCCGACAGGACAACACAGCTGGTGGCTAATGACTTCACATTTGAGGAGACAGACGTGTTTTTCCCTCAGAGATAACTACACATGACTATCTGCTCTACTGTAGGCCCTGATTGTGAGGGGATTAATACATTTTGTAACCAGCTGGCATGCTCATTTGAGACCACAGGGCATTTAGGTGTCCATTAATTGCCCTTTTGGGTTTCATTTGTTCCTGTCTAATTGGTTTACTGGTTTAATTAATGTTAGATTGTTTTGAATTATTTCGTCAGAGTTCAGTGGTGGCAATGATTAGACAAACGTATGGCCAAGCAGCTGTGCTGCAACAATAAATAACAACGCCATTGTTTTTCTGTAGAAACTGTAAAGTGTTTTATTCAGGGTTAACCAGCCGGTGCTGCTAAGTGGTCTATTAGTTTCACAGCTATTAAGTTTGTCTTTGCTGTGGACCCTTTTAAGCTAAACCTTCCGGGTCTTTATTAAGTACTTTTATTGAACATTTTATAAGGAAGCAAAGTCAAGTCCTCTCTAAGGCAATTGGAAAATCGTTCAGCATAATTTCAGCCCCTGCGGTGTTGACTGAGATGCTCTTGAACCGGGTGATAAACTTTCTAACAACAAACATTTTATTCAATTTGACCATTGACCGACATAATCTCTCTCTCCAAAGCACAGCAGTTGGCATTGTACCTCTCTGTGAATTTGTGATCAGAATTTAAATGAGTTAAGACGCCATACTATTTTAACTTGGACTTATTCTTGGTTATGCACAACTAACTTGTTGTTTCTCTATCAACAGGGACAAAAAGGTCATCCTGGTCCTTCTGGTCTCCCAGGTGAACCTGTGAGTACTTTATTTCTCTGTAAAGTTTGTACAGTTTTATGTATATCATACATTTTCTCTCGTGCAACATAGAATATGTAGAATTTCTTTCTCAATAACCTCACCAGTCTACCACCAAGTTGGGCCACTCGGTAAAAACACATCTGTAATTGCGATGCCTGTAATTGTAGCGCCCCCTTTAGGTCAATAAGTATAACAGGAAAGTGCTAGGAATGCAATTTTGCAGAGATGCATCATTGCTCTCTTTTTAAAATCTGATCAACTGTGTCTGATGTAAGAGAGTGAATTACATTGTAGGGGTTAAAAACTATCAGGAGGCCACCAAAGAGGATTTTCTGAACATCAAGATTGGCATCTGAAAACAACTAAAATGTGATTTCTCTGGTTCCTCTGACACAATCCCATTTCCGTTTTTTTTTAAGTGTTATCATGCTGACTAAATCCACTGCATGCTGTCTGTCTGTCTGTCTGTCTGGTGGCTGCACTGTGTGTTAGCTCCATGTCACTGTATGTTTACTCATTGAATAGAAGAGACAAGACTCTACAGAGACAGTTCCCATAAGATTCCAGCATGTCTTTCCATTTATAGTTACAAAACAGGAGAAAGGGAGGGAATGAAGGAGAGAAAATATTAACACCGACACATCGGGGCATTAAAAAGAGGTGTGGGAGTGGTGTTGGGGGAATTTTGGTTAGAGAGAAGATACATTAGACATTAGTTGTTTGGGAATCTTGGTGGGAAGAGAGAAGTAGGGAGTTTTGGCAGAGGTACAAGTGGGCTAAAAAGTTTAAACACCCCTAGGTCATCCCTCCTCCTCCTTCCCTCCCTCCTTCCTGAGTCCAAATCCTGTGGACTATCTTTGAGAAGAATGTGCTGTGTCACAACGACAAAACAAAAGGAAAAACATTCTTGTCTCCTACTGTACTTGCTAGAGACGATGCAGTGTTTTCTGTGGACAATGACTCAAATTGAATATAGTTTAACATGCAGAACAGTCGGTGACGATTGGCCCCTTGATGCACTCTGTTATTTTTGTTGGGAAAGTTGATTTAATCTTTTTCTAATCAGCTGAAGATAACTGGCGACACCTTGTGCCAGAACGTCATTACTCCTTGGTTACAGAAGACACTCCTGATTGACTATGAATTTGGTGGAACTTATGATGTATAAGTTATAATGCATATGGAACGTACAACAAACACAAAGTTTACTTTCAGTGTTTCTCACCAAAATTCAAAGTGTGCAACACGGGCGTTAAATGCATTTTCTTCCTCACAATTACCACATTTTTAATTATTCGGAAACCTGCATTTAACTTGTGTCTGAATTCACTCGCTATTTGCTATTTATCGCGCAATATTTACCATCTGTCTGTTTTCTGAGTGTGAAATTTATGGACTATATAGCGCCTTCAAAAACGTTTCCATGGCATGTACAATGCATTCTACTAACAATCCCATAATGCAATGTGGTGCATTTTATAGATGCAAAAATGACTGTTGTGCGACTGGCATTGAGAATTGATTTACTACTCACTATGAACTAAACTATTGAGTGTCTGTTATGAAGGTAGAAATGAATAAACTAAACGAGGGAGTGATTAGGACACAGCTCACTTTGGTCTTCTTCTCTGGCTTCAACTAGTACATTTCTTGGCATGCTACTGCCACCAACTGTCGATCTGTGAAATAGCGTGGTTTTCATGCGCAAAACAACTTCCTGTTTCTAGCATCACCTGTGTGCTCATGCATATATTTGTGTGTCCTTGTACCAGTAGTAAGTATTAAGAAAGTCACTAAAC
Source organism: Nannoperca obscura (assembly GCA_036024295.1). NCBI lineage: Eukaryota > Metazoa > Chordata > Actinopteri > Centrarchiformes > Percichthyidae > Nannoperca > Nannoperca obscura. Next base: position 10,644 of record JAVQJL010079198.1, read on the forward strand.
ATTTGTATTAAGGACATTTTTAAGTCAAAATATTCAATGTGCTTGGTTTTCAGCCTTTTATTAAACCAGCTAATGTGTGTTTTAATGTGGTCGTCGTGCACAACCCTCTCTAAATTATTGCTAATTTGCAATAATAACTTTCCTGCTGTACAATTTTCCTTATATTGCAACAGTGCTTCCATAACTACTGCAACTTTTAATACTGCTATTATGGCTGCTGGCCATCATAAGATTTGTTAGATAATTTTTAATAATTCATTAACATGGTGATCGCTCATTAGACATTTTTTACTTCGTTCTCCAACTGAGAATACAGAAATACAACTGTCGCCAGCGTATAATGAATGTGGGCAGCTTTCAGTGTACTGTACAAACCGCCTGTAATTTCTTGCATGCCTTCCCTAACTCATCCTGTTTTACTCTTCCCTAACATACTTTCGGGGGGGGGGGTGCATTTGGTTTGGTCTCGCCACAAGGAAAGAATGACTCGTGTATTACGCTGTTCGTTGATGAGGGTAAACACGGTAGTCTCAGCAGCATGTGGCTCGACCGCATTATAATAGCACTTACGGTCAGATTAATTGAATGGTTAGAGTGGTAATGTCTGCAGGGGCGCCTCTTTCCTTGGTCAACACTGACGTGAATCAACAAAAGGACTTTGTTGAAAAGCTGAGAGATTTAAATTCTTCTATAGCACCAATTGACTGTTGTTTATTACTACACGAATTAAGTGCTTGCCATTTTTTATACTGTCTTAGCTTCTTGCTTTGCAATCAGCTAAGCTCCAACCGAAACCATGTGCGCTTAAAATACACAGAATACTGCTCCCCTCTCTTTATCCTCCTGTCATTTCTTCCTTCCTTTCCCCTCTTTTAGTCTCTTGTCCTCCTCCAGCGCTGATTTCTCTTCCGTCTTTCTCTCCACAGGGTGAACGGGGAGATGATGGAAGCCCTGGGGCCAAAGGCTATCCTGGCAGGCAGGTGCAGTAAATCTAGTGTTGCGGTGCTGGTTGAGCAGGGCAACACACACACACACAGACACACACACCCACACACACCCGAACGTGGAGACACAGACACACACATAAAGGAAGATAAAACAATAAAATGGAGGCTAAGATATCATCTCTATTGTGAATTCAGCTTTTTTGAAACATTTTGGCTTTTTAATAAATCAAATTTCAAAAAGTAATGTTAGCTTACTGTCAGAATGATGAATAAAACAGGAATTATAGGGGAAACAGTGAATCCATGTGTGTTTTCAACCTAGAAAAATACTAAAATTTAAAGATACTGGATGCTGGCAAGAAATCTCAGCCTTCGGCATCTCAGCGTCAGCTTTAAAAAACCCAATTTGGTAAATCCGAATAAAACGTTTGTAGCCGCTGAATGAAAGTGAAAAAGCCCTCAGAAAGAGCAACAAACAGCTCTAAGCTGTGGAGGAGCACCTGTGGTGGAATTTCAGCGACGGATGCCCCGGGACTAGTGAGGAAATAAAATGTCAAAAGGTTTCCATAGTAAGCACTCCTCTAAAGAAAGAAAAGGTAATAAAAGTGTGACTAATGCCACAGCTTCCGGGACAAATAAGCTGCCTCTATCCTACCACGCTGTGAGCGTCATTCCTTGCCCCACTTCTAGGAACAGTGTTTAACTTAAATCTAAGCTGGGGAGCATTAGGGTTTCTCTACATTCAAAATCTGTTTCCTCTTAGCCTTAAGCAAATTTAAACTCCTCAAACAGCTGGGCAACTACTTGCTGGTTTGCGCTTCATGAATGTTTATGATAACGTGGAGTTCAGGCACGGGTCTCAGCATTCGCCTCTGTGCTTTAGCGCACTTAGCAAGTCTGACCCTCGATCCCTACAGACACGTAGGTGTGTGTGATGGATTAGGTTTTAGCACCCCCTACCATCTGTGGGCTGTGAATCACCAGGGCTGCAGGTTTATGTCAAGGCGTCGCGCTTTGCTGTGTGGAGTTCTCCTGAGCTCAATGTTGATCTTTATAGTTGCGGAGGGAGGTTTTTCTGTGCCTGCGGATCTGCTGCCAGTGTCTCTGAGTAACTGATGCGAATGCTGCTTAAGTTTTGACAACGCACATACCAGCCAAGAGGCTAATTTAGAGATTTAAAAAGGGATGCAACAATCTGCTTATCATCAAGTAGTGAGACTTTTTAATCTGGTTAGATATATCATGACTTTTTCCCCCCCGTTTGTTTTAGTACTTTCACAGCGACACACAAATGAAGTTCTGTCACTGTTTGTAACCTCAGTTTGTCATCTTTTACATTAAGGGTTTACCCGGGCCTGTAGGCAAAATGGGGCCAAAAGGAGTCAGAGTAAGTAGACGTTGGATAAAAAACAGCTGTGGCATGGATATGTTTTATCAAATATAAACTCTTTATGGCAGTTTGATCTCTGGTAAAAAAATAAAATAAAATAAGGGTAAATACTGTTCATTTCACTCTGCAAGTGTTTAAAGAACCCTCAGAATGACTTACTCTGTTTACTTGTATAAGTGCCCTGAGATAACTTTGTTATGATATGGCGCTATATAAATAAAATTGAATTGAATTGAATTGTATGTTCTTATAATGCACCCTCACTCAGCTTCCACTGAAGGCCATAGGGGAGAGACGCAAGACTCTTCTCTGCATAGTATATGCCTGCAAAGTGAATTACCTAACCAGTGTGTCTACATAAAAAGGCCACTGTCATAAATGCCACTTGTCTGCTCTTGTTAACTCCATGATGATAATGACAGATGGTGGTGTTAGTATATTTAAAGTGCTGTAGGAGCTTCTTTTAAATAATTTCCGTGCTTGCTGGTCTTATTAATGTTTGCCAAATATCATAAAACTATATTGCTCCGCTGCCGAGCATGACCACGATGCATTCAGATGTTTGCTTCTAATTACGTGTCACTATAATTTCTGTTTCTGCCCTTTTTCACCACTTTTTTCACTCTCTTCTTCCACTGAGCAGGTTTGGCAGAGAGATCTTCAGAGATCCCTGATGCGAGGGTATGTGCCCTTGGACTACATCGTGGAAGCCAGCACCATGCAGTCCATGGGCATATACACTTGCCTCAAGGCCTGGCTCCTCAAGACTCACTCCACTGGAGTGAAAAAGCCTGTGGTGCTGTAACAGATCAAAGCATCACAGCTGAAGTCTTTGTAGAGATTTTTAGACATGTGTTAGTGTTTTTGACACCTAACAGTTCTTTACAATGTCCATCATCTCTGCTCAGTCTCATCGTGCGCCCTTGTCCACCTTCTTTTGCTTCTCCATCTATCTTTGCTTGATCTGTTCCTCCACTCCATCTTTTATTCATCCCTCTAGGGTCACATTGGCCTCCCTGGGCTTTTTGGTCTTCCTGGTCCTGATGGCGAGAGAGTGAGTATTGGTGACTGTGAGAGTAAATGCCTCCTGGGTTGTATTATATGGTGATGAAATAGAAATAGAGTTTATTCTTGCAGTACTGCAGGCACAATTCACCAAATCACATCTCATTATAAGCTGAAAGTAGCACAACCTGCCTTATGCTGTGTTGGATCAAGTCAGGGCGGGTGCAAAGGCAACCCACAGCCCAACCTCTCTACTGTCTTGGATAAGGTTAAAATATAGGAGGTGGATTTAAAATGACTTAAACCCAGCCAGGACTCAAATTCCCATGAACCTCCAGGGCAGTGGATCAAAACAGTGGCACCAAATCTCCAAAGGAATTTAATGCCAAGTATTTTGAAATTTGTTTTTTTGTTTTTTAGCACCACTCGCCAAGTGGCATTGTGGCAGTGTTGGTTCTCCAGTGTGTCAGTTGATCCAACACTTTGAGTAAAACATTGGAATGGATTTTGGTACAAGCGCTTGTATGCACCAGTATGGTACTAAGAGGATGAATCCCAATTGCTTTTTCTACTTTTCATCAAGTGCCAGTGATGACAGTCACAAAGCTAACATGCTAAGGTTTCATATTGAATGTTGGGAAATTAGCATGTTAATGTAGCATTCATCTCAAAGTACAGAGGCTGACAGTGGAGCAAAGTTGAGGCACACAATGTAAAAAGTTCAAACTGAACTTGCCAAGCTGAGTATGAAATGTCCTCAAATGGCTGTCCTACAGAAGTTAGATAATTATTTATCCATGTTGTTTCTCCATTTTCACTCCATCCAACATTTTGGTTTTTTTTTGGGTAAGAAGCATCATAGCCTCCTGGGCCTGCTAGTGTGGTTAAAGACTTCTAGGTCTTATCATGTAGTAATTTCTATACTTTTATATCTCCTTTAGCCCCTTATCCATTTTTCTCTCTGTCTCTCAACTCTGTTTTCTTTCATGTTTCCAGGGAATTCCTGGCGTTCATGGGAAGAAGGGCAAGATGGGTAGGCCGGTAAAGTTTTCTCTCAACATACTTCTCAGAGAACATATTTAATGCAGCCTCATAAAAGTGAGGGTGTTTTGTCTTGATCTATGGACTCTTATTGCAGTGCAGAGCTACTTTAAAGTGTATTAAGTGACCATTACTTTGACATAGACTCCAATTGAGTGGGAAGGCCGTCCCGTCCTTAGTCGTAAATCAGAAGAGAAAAAGAAAAATTGTGGTAACTTCACTGGCACAGAGATGATGGGGATTACTATGTGGACTGGTATAAGGGGAGAGATATGCAATAATAATAAATAATGAATAGTGAAACAAATTTTCAAGCGTCATCATTTCAATTCTCAGTCAGTTCCCTTTTTAAAATCAGACAAAACTGGCTTCAAATTAAAGTCAGCGACTCCTCATCTATAAATCTAGTTTGATTTAATCTTCTCTGGCTGAAGTTGATTAGGAAACATTGTATGTTATAGTGTGTGCTTATTACTGTGCTTGTTTTGCATTAGACAGATGTGATAATGTGATGTGTCAGTTGTGGCTTTGGCTCTCCAGAGTCTCTAGCCACAGATCAGGGAAGTCTATCGTCATTGGCGCCTGGAAGTCAATTTCGCATCCTTCCAGGCTTACATGGAAAATACAAAATCTGCACATAACCACTTGTGTAAATCTGATATTTTCCCAGGCCTAGTCTGGTTTTATATGTTTTTTTAAAAATCATTATTAAGTAACGGTCAGTTACATGACTGAGGACAAAACATATACTCATAATAGCCAAGTCATGAGCAAGCCATATCTCCTCCTCCTGTGGTGAAAAGTGAGGTCAGCCACTATATGCAATATGTTTTTTTTTCTGTCCTGAGTCAGCAGTAATGCAGTTTAACAAATAAAATATGGAAAGACCGCCAAGAGAAGGAGTTGGCATGTTTGATCCAACAGAGATACTTGTCCAAAAGCCTAAAACAACAAAAAGCCACAAAGAAGCACATTTTGAGTGCATTTTATGGTGTTTTAACAGCTCCCTTGTTTTCCTTAATGATGGAAAGTAGGAAAGAAGCTTTCATATTTTTTAATCTAGTGAATGTCATAATATTATCGTATTATGTCTCCCGCCAACCTTGCTGAAAGTTGCTGAAGACTTGCATGTGTTTCTGATCAGTTATTGACATTTTTGGAAAAAGGCACATTTTTCCACATTTCCTGTGGACTTCATGTTGCACCAATTACTGCTTATAACGCCACATTTTGCTTAATGGTTTTAATCAGCAGCCTGCCACACAAACAATCCTATCTGCGCCATCTCCTGAGGACTTCATACTTCCATTTGATCGTTTTCTCTTCATCTGTTGACGAGTGACCCCTCCTCTATTCTGCCTTCCACCATGTGTTTAACCATGGCGCTCGCCTTCTGTATGCGAGTGCTGAGCCTGTGATGTGCTGTGGGTTGCATGTTGACCTTGGCTCAGTGACAAGCACACGTTGAGCGTGTGGCCTCGCGGCTGCATCTCGCCTCTTGTTCTGCCTCCATAATGGAATTACGAGCGCCAAGCAAAAAAAGAAAAAGAAAAAAAGGGCGCAGTCAGCAGTTCCTGGGCCAAGCAGCTTTATTCAACCATTTAGGCAAGTCCTGGGGGGTTGCTGAGTGCTCCCTGCCAGCGCGTGCACACGCAGACACTCGGTCGCTCGGAAGCACTGTGGAATTTTCTGCTGGTCTCTCAGGAATGAAGCACTGGGAACACATTTGATGGGATTTGCTTGGCTTTACTCTGCAAACTTCTGTTTTGGGAAACACTTTGGGGGTTTAAGGATAGAGGGTGTCATACGCTGTATAGATTGTAAAGCCCCTTGAGGCAGATCTGCGATTTGTGATATTAGGATACATAAATAAAGGCTGACTTGACTTTGTTTATCCACTGTGGGGATTCAAAATGGGCATTTTGACAGTGTGAACTTGAAGACACTCACTTTCCCCTCTGGGTACTTGACTATCCTGTTTCTTTGTGTGCTCAGGGGTTTCCTGGTGACTTTGGGGAGAGGGGACCTCCTGGCCCTGATGGCCACCCAGTAAGTGAAATCATGTAGATAAATGCACCATTTACTCACTTTTAGCACGGCGTAATCCGTCTTGTATTGCACCTGATTTAATGTAGCACGTCATATAGAATAAAAAAAAAAATACACACGCTCTACTCCTGAAAAATTCAGAGTTACAGAGTCTGCAATTACTTGCATATGAGAAGTTTTTATTCCTGCGCAACACTGACTGTGAGGCATCATAATGCATGCTGATATGAGGGCAGAATAAGCAGTTTCACTCGCCTCGCCTGTTTCTTTCGATTGACCTTCATTGTTCGTGATTGACAGGGTCAGTGTTAGATTGTGATTGGCTGACCTCTGAGAGCCTCCTCCAGGCCTTATTTCCTCTGCCTCCAGTGGGAAGAGAGGATGTTCCATTTGGCTGAATTCAACTCCTTTCATTCATGGAGGAATAGGGGAGACGACAGGAAGGCCACACTGGGCTGAGTCATCCATCTCTCCATTGGATGCGTGGCTTGGAGAGGATGTAGGCATGGCATGTGGCTACGGGGCAGATCATTTAGACAACAAGCCTCTGTGTTTCAAGTGCCAAGTGCTCACTCACTGTGCCCAAATGAGGGGAGAAACCACATTACTCAGTGGAGGAACACACCAGTAAACAAACACAAGATCGAAACATACTGCATGCTTTCATGTGTATCCCCCCCTCTACAGCTCTACACCTCTAGTGTTGTACCTTTTTTCTTTATCTCTCTTTCTTTGTGCTCTCCCTTTCTCTTAGGGTGAACTTGGAGCTCCTGGCCCATGTGGAGTGACTGGTCTTATTGTGAGTGTTTGTTTTATCCTTCTCACAGATTTTTAACTTCATGTTTTGTGGTTTATACACTTTGATTCCTTGTTTTTTTTATGTATTGTCTTCTCTGTCTCTTTAATTCTCTCTTTTTCTTTTTTTCTGGAAAGCAGCTTGCAAATACTGTTTTGAGAAGTTCTATATTAAAAAGTTTCTCACTCACTGTTCTTATACATCTCTTCCACATCTTTCATTCAGCTCAGAGTACATTTAATGTTTTGTATTATGAGCACAGGTCCTGGATTTAAAACTTTCCGGTACCGACCAAAATGTGTCTGAAGTATTATCAAAAACTGTCAAGTGCCTTAGTTTTAGTTCTTGATTTGAATACAAATGCTGTCTATTTTTTAACTATTGTGTTTGGCAAAGATCTATATTTAACTTTGAGAGCTTTGGCTTCTTTTGTTATATGAAAAAACATGTTAATATTATAAAGTTAAGGTATAAAGAATCATTTTGATGTAGATACTGAGACTCGTCTCAGCACAAGTATACAAAGTGTTCAGATAAAACCCTGTACAGGTTCTGGGTAATAGTAACGTTTTGCTAATTTATCAGGGCAGTATGTGTTCTGTGTTCAACAAGTGTTTGTTGTATGTGTTTGCAGGGAGACATGGGCCCTGTTGGCATTATGGGCTTTCCTGGACCACCAGGACTCAAGGTAAATGATGTGGTTTTCTAGTTATATCTCCTTCTGGTTTTGATATGGATACAATATGAACAGGGTTCGTTTTGGAGATTTAGAGATTGGTCTTCAAGTCGAGATTCAGCTGACTTTGACCAGACGTGGTTGGTGTTGGGATTCAATTGTTCCTCAGCTTGAGTATGTAAACCCTAGTGAACAGGAAAACCAGTGCTGCTCATTAATAATGTTTTTTTTTCTCCTTCATTTATATTTCATTTTGCTTCCAAGGGAGTTCCTGGAAACCCAGGGGAACCAGGACTGAAAGGTGATAAGGTGATCTGCATATGTCTTTCTCAGACTACTAACCCTCTGTATACAAGAATGCTAGAGGTGACAAATCACAAAATCGTATCTCTAGAAAGCTAGCAGATGACCCAAAGCTATAATGCTAAATGTTTCATGTTTCTTTGTGGTTTCTCAGGGGGATGTTGGCTTATCAGGAGAGCCAGGGGAGTGTGGATTCCAAGGGGACAAGGTAGGTGTCCGGTACAGCGGGTTCTCCATAAGTAACACAATTGGTGGTTCGATGCCTAGCTTCTCCTAACTGCAATCCATTTGGCATTTCTTTTATTCCTGTCATAGATACGTAGTTGGCATCTAATCAGCATGTTCATGTATATGATTTTTTAACATTTGTTTACTTATTTGTCTTATTGTCATGTTTACACTGAGCTAGCTGGCTTTTGTGTTACAGGGTATCCGTGGCTCACCTGGGTTGCCGGGTCCTTGTGGAAAACCTGGACCACAGGTATTTTCTTTTCCCCGTTCAAACAGGGAGTACAAGCAGAGACAAAGTTAGAAAAACTAGTAAAAAGTCTGTTCATTAGCAAAGCGTCCATTATTGATAACACATTTCAAGCATGCAGATACATCCCACCCATTAACACAACATACATGACAGGAGCTCAGTGATGTAGCACCCAGTGCCAGTGCAGAGTTGAGATCTCTGTGATTAGACTGCACAGTTTATATGTGACTAGTGGTAGGACAGTTTATCTTTACACTGCACAGTAATACTTCATAGAGAGATTATACTTTATTTCTTTTAATACGTGATTTCTATTCATGCTTATCTGCTTTGGTTGCCTTTATGTTCTCAGTAAGTGAAGCACTGGGCTGGTTTTTCTGAGTGAACAATAAATAATGAATAAAGTACTGTCTATCTAATGGAGCACAGAGTAGGCTGTGAGTTTGTTGTGGAAGCTATTTCTGCCCCCCCCCCAGCTGCTTCAGAGAGAGAATTTTGTTCAGAAAGCTTAGTGGTGTGCTCAAAGCATACAGGAAATCTTAGGATTCACTCAAAAAAATTATGCTGGTGCTCTTGAAGGAAAACGGGTGTAAATCTTCAAATGTATACAAAAGCAAACTTCAGGCACTCATGCGTGTAGGAGAACTTTGGTCTAGGAAATGTATGCTAATCAGGCTGGGACATAAACAACCCCTCAAAGAGCAGGGCACCGGCAAATTCCCAGTGCATGTGTGCTGCCTTAGCTTTAAGACTAATCCACCGAAGTTGGCACTCGTGCGGTCTTAAGTGTCCTTAATATTTTCAGTGCTCTCTGATATAATTTGAGATTCTAGCATGAAAAAAACCCACTCTCTTGCTGTAGCAGCCATTCTAAAAGGCCATACGTTTACTTACCACCTGTAGCTTTAAGAAAGTGGGATTTCCATGTAACTCTCTGTCCATAACGTAAAAATGCACAAAGAATATGCATTTTTAAAAAAGGTGTTATGAGGCAGATTTCTTGTCATTTTCAGGGTTATATTTTATTTTAGTAACATGCCACATAATGTTTCCTGCACAAACCATTAAGTATATTTGGGCTGTGGTATGGTCAATTTTTAAAGTTCTTTTGAGATTTAACGGTATAATTTGTGACATTTTTTAGGGGAAACCTGGTGAAAAGGGCCCTGATGGGTCACCTGGCCCTCCTGGCCCAGAGGTAGGACACTCTATATTTAATGAGCTTTATAGTTTGACTAGATGGATTATATTTATGTTATTCACTCACCGTAGATGTTAATACAAAGCTGTCTGAATAAAGTATGCCACTGTGTGGTGATTTCATTTCCTGTCATTTTCTCAGGGCTTTCCAGGTGACATTGGCCCACCAGGACAAAATGGCCCTGAAGGACCCAAGGTTAGCAGAGCACATTAACTCTTTAGACATGAATTGTCAGCGACTGAAAGTTCACCCTCAGTTTTTCATCCATAGGGAAACCAGGGGACAAGAGGATTCCCAGGTCCAAGAGGAACACCTGGACTTCAGGTGGGGTTGGCCTAATATATTTAGAAAATGAATTAAAGATAAAAGCTATTTGTCTCCCCCTGACCTTTTGTGACCATTTTTTTGTCAGGGTGATGAAGGACCAGTTGGACCCGCTGGATCTGCTGGACTCGAGGTGAGTGCTGATTGGATAAGCCCTGCAACTCAGGACCAGTTGAAAATACAATCACAGTTGTCTTTTAGGATCCACACACACACACACACAAACGTGCACCATGTGTCTCTGCCTAAATTTAGCTTTGGAGGAATAACTATGACCAGTAAGTCCTTTGGCTGACTGATGTATCTATTGTTCTAAAGCTGTTTTGAAAGACTTCCTATTGGACGCTGTGTATTCGCATATCACCAGATTGGTTAGCAAATTACTATGCTCTTTTCTATCATAAAAACAGATGCACACAAATCACAGACAAAAGCTAGTGCCTTTAAAGGTCAAACCAAAACCATTTTTAAGATGAATGCACAGGAAAACGAACTGAAATCCTGATAATAATACATTATATTGGTATCTATTCGGGAGGTCAAATGTGCAATTAAAGTTAATATTTCAAAGGGACACTCATAACTCAAACAGTCTCTTTTGTTGTTAGTTATTCTCCACCATACATAGATTTATATTCTCAGTTATTAGCGTCTGAACATAGCACCTAGTTGATAAAGAGGCTGTGCAAGTATGGAGATCATTTTGTTTCTTTATCAAACACTCAAAACAAGTGGTTTGAGAGAGAAACTTTCCCAACTTTTGCTTTCAAACTCTAAACTTTTGCTTTCAAACTCTAAACTTTTGCTTTCAAACCCTAAAATTTTGCTTGCAAATATAAAACTTTTGCTTGCGAACCCTGAAGCTTTGCTTGCGAATCTAAAACTTTTGCTGTACCTGTAGTATTCAGCGAGTGCATGACCCAGCGAGTGCATAACAAAAAACATTTGTTATGCA
>JAVQJL010079202.1:0-26565 GCA_036024295.1 Nannoperca obscura
ATAGATAGATAGATAGATAGATAGATAGATAGATAGATAGATAGATAGATAGATAGATAGATAGATAGATAGATAGATAGATAGATAGATAGATGGGTAGGTTTGTTGTTGCTTTCAAAGTACTAAGTCCAACACTTGATAAAATGTCTTTCATGTGCAGATTTTATGCCTATAAACATATTCACAATTCACATCAAGTCATTGATAATTTATTTGAGATTTAATGTCACAACAAGTATTTCAGCTCCTGCAAATAGTATTGTCCCTTTTCTGCTGTTCCTGTATCAGCCTCTTCCCTTACAGCTTCAAAGCTTTGATAACAGGGGTGCATTAATAACCAATAGAAATGGTGCTATCTGCAATACACTCCAGTTTTAAAGTGACTGCTGACACAGTTTGAATTGTTCTGAGTCCCAGCTGATGTATCAGCAGAACATCACTTTGCCATTGTTCATTAGCATAAGATTGTATCACTGGAGTTGTGTGTGTGTGCGTGTGTGTGTGTGTGTGTGTGTGTGTGTGTGTGTGTGCTTGTGTGTATGATGATGATGATGATGATGATGATTTGTGTAAGATGATGCTGGGCTATTTGTGATGCAGTGTTGACACCAAAGCAGATGCCTGCAGTGAATGTGCAAGCATCCTCTCTATTGTTTAATAATGCAGAGCCAAAGCGCTGGTTTTTCAAACATTTTGTGGTAATGGGTGTGGGCAGTATTGACTTCAGCTGTGATGGAAATTCACAAATAGTATTAACTTTCATATTGGACTATAAAGTAAGACCAGTGGCGGTGATTTTTTTTATGTCTCATTTATATTGCTTCCAAATAGAGTCCTTGCATCACACTCGACCATAATCAGGTTTAATATTATATCACTTTTGACAGTAAGATTGGCGAGTTTAGATTTCTAGTTCTCACTGCTCAAAGACGTGCCCTCTTTTCAATTAACCAAAATTGCTCCAAAGAAATATCTTTTCTTAGTGTTTCTACGAGATCTCACATGGTCCGTGTGTTATCAGTGCAGTTTTGTCAGCACACTGTGACTCTGCAGTGAATTGAAATGTTTGATGAGTAGTCTAGATGTGCACCTCTGACTACACAGACACACATTTACTGAGGTTGAGAGGAGAGAGAATGGAAATGGAGGCAGATAAAACGTTATTTGTGTTGTTGTTTACAGTGTACACCAGTAGGAATTTGGTGTTTCTGTGAGTATAAGTGTGTTTCTGTGTGCGAATGTCACCTGCTGAGGCAGTGCTGCATCTGCCCAGAAATTATTCATGACCTGGATGAAGGATGGAGAGAAAGAAGGAGAGGAAAGGTGAATAAGGAGAACATGTTTGAAAAGAAAGAGGAAAAAAAAGGGGAAGAAAGGGAAGGAAGTGAAGGAGACATGCAGAGAGATACAGTTGGAGTAGACAGGTAAAAATAATCAAAGTGGTAACTGTAACTGACAAGAAGAGAAGGAGGGATGAAACAGGTGAGAAAGAAGGTAAAGTGAGGAGGGCGGAAAAAAGAGAGAGATGGGGTGAAACGTGAAGAGAAGAGGAAAGGTAGGGGAAACTGTCGCAGCTGCTGATGGTGACGTAGAGTAACACTGGGGTGATTTGAGATTAAGGGAGCGGGGGGAGAAGGAAGAAGAGGAAGAAGAAGTGAAAAAATAATAATAAATAGCTGAAAAACAGTGTAAATATAGTTCCAAAACTGTTTTATGATGAACAATATTCCACCCTGAAACGTTTGACATAAAACATGACCAGTCTTTGAAAGTCAATGTTTATCAAATGCTTGCCGAGAAGCAGAAAGGACAGCTCAGTTATAGAGAAGAGGGGAGATGGTGACGGACAGATGGAAGACAAGGTGAGTGTATGTTTGTCAGACCATCATTCAGCACTCAGCATCAGTCATCTACTGGCACACGGATAGAACAGGCAGCGATGAGGGAGGACATGGAGGGAAACAGAGGCAGTAAGAAAGTGAGGGCAGCAGTAGGCGTGGAGAGAGAGAGGGTGAGCGCATGAGAGGAGTAAATGAGGGTACACGTGAGGTAAGGGCAAAGAGGGGAGGAATGAGAGGGAAGGAGAGGCGGTACAAGGGGAGTAGAGAGTAGAGAAACAGCAAGGCTGAAAGTTTCTCATTCATAGCTCCTCAATAGTGCTGTGCAACCGGGCTACTCATTTAATATCTTATATTCTAGGAGTAATGTAAAAGCTGGCCTGAAAAAAGTCAAAGAGCCATTTTGATATTTAAAAAGCCCTTTGGCCACGCTGAATTCTATGTATGGGAACCTTGCTGAAAGGGATGTATGAGTGAGAGCATAAGGGTGAATAAAGGGTTTGAGTCGTGCCCTAAACCTGGTGATGGAGACACAATTCACTATCACTTGGTTTTTACCATCTTATATATGAAGAAGGAACTAGTTTTTCAGCTGTCAAGCAAAATGAAAAATCCTTTTGTGCCAGGCCTAAAATGTAATTATCACATTGGCTGTGTCCTGCTAAGTGTGATATTATGCTGATGTTACATGTGGCTCAAGATAATTTAACTGGTGTGAACAAACTCACAGAGCAATTTCTGACATCCATTTTCGATATAAAAAGACATCTGGGCCAGGATAAATCCCATGCTGTCTAAAGGGCATATTGCTAAATAGAGAAATTCTGCATGAAGTCATGATGAGACGGAAAATGGAAACAGTAGACTTTCAGAGTTGAGTGATGGGAGAGCAGAAGGGGAGAAGGGGACAGAGGAGGGAGGAGTAGAGAGGTGAAAAAATGGATAGGAAAAGAGTGATAAATGGCAGATCAGACACTTGGCACAGGGCCCCCGCCTAATTTGAGGGTCCCTTTTCCAATGACAAGAATTTGTAAACATTTTTGGGACAAAAGTGGACAAGAATAGTATGCCAGAAAGAAAAAAGTAAACTTAGGTGTCCACAGTTTCTATGAAGTCATTCACAGCACTCACATTATATGAGTATTGAAACAAATTAGCCATCAAATCTAAACATTTTTGAGAATGTGTAAGCCTAAGTGCAGAGATTTTTTGATTATTTTCAGGGTCAGGTAGCGGAGTGGAATATATGAGAAATCACAAGAGCATTAATGATAGCATCAGGCATAAACATCTCATTATAAATAAATCTGGTTTGTACGTGAATATGCTTGCCCGTGGCTCGTCTCCATGCACGGCTTCATCAGTGCTATTCGCAAGGTGAACAATTACAAAAGTAAAAGCCAGAATGGAGGCTTGTCGGAGCAGCCCTAATGAGAGGACGTGTGTTGTTGTACAGCAGAGCATCAAAGCCTCGGTAAAGCTCAGTATGTTTTCAACTGCAGAGAGTATCCAGTGTACAGTATATGATACAAGACGATGAAGTCTTTGTGGGCGTAAATCAAAACGTCCCTTGTGAACTCAAGTTTTCTTTTTATAGCTGACATTACTGACTTCACGATGCTCCCACTCCAACAAAAATAACTATCAACAAACTGCCAGCAGAACTTAACTACCAACTTAAACACCTCATATATATATACATGTGCATCCAGATTTACACATCTTAGTACACTACTAAATGGGACTCACTGGTAACAAGCCAATCTGCTGCATGCTCATCCCTAATAAATCTGCAGGATATCATTCTGTCACTCTGTCTTTTTAACTTACCTCTTTCTCTCTCTTTCTCCTGTTGCTTTCACTCACCTCACCTCACCTGCTTCTCCAGGGTTATCTGTCCGAGGGTCTGGTAACTAAGTGGTATTGCTCACCCCGTCTGCTCCTGTCCCCCAACAACTATACCAAGGCCATAGACATGTGGGCCGCTGGCTGCATACTGGCTGAGATGCTCACGGGACGCATGCTGTTTGCAGGTACCTCTGCTGTTTGTCATATACAGTCTCCACCAAAACACTGTCATTGCCACCTCGAAACGTTTTGATTTTGCTGGTGGCATAATGAAATAAGACCATATCATTAGTATTCAGCAGAAATATTTTTACTAAACATCCAGCAAGTTGTTTCTGGGAAATATGTTCCTAGTCCTAGGAATTGGTAATTTCTTTTCTGGCATTACTGTTATTTTACACATCTATGTGGTCTGATTGTGTTATGGCTCCCATGAAAGACATTGCATGTCAAAGATAAGATGCAACATTTCTAAGGAAAACAAATTGTACTCTTGCATAATACACCAGTAGCATCAGTATCTGCAGTAAGAGTATGCACAGTATGACAAAGTGACTCCAGACCATCTTAGTAAAACCAACCTAAATAAGATTTTTTGAGTGGCTGAGTGAATACAATAGCACAACCAATCAGGTAAATCAGTTGTATTCAAACTCATTGTGTCCTTTGGTAGCTTATGTAAGGTTTGTACTAGCAGAGATGCAAAAAATGTGCTTAATGACTGCATCACAAGGTGGCATCAAGTGAGGACTAAGGACAGTTTTTCTTTCCAGTGTCCTCCACCAAAGATACTTTATTTTCTTTCTGCAGGCTACTTCTTTGCCTGACCAGAATAACAATGACGATAGAGAAATTCTCGCTGTCTGAAGCAGTTGTAGTTCCTCCTGACAGGCTGATTTGACCTCCACCAGCCCTCTTCACCACAGGAGAGATGGTGCCATAAACTCAGTAGCATCACCCATTCCCCGGTGTTCCTCTCTGCTAGACGTTCACACATCGACTGTTAGAGATGCTTGCCTTGCTTTTAACCTAACCACCAGAGTTTTACATGGCACAATACATTTTTGTTGACCATAGGGGAAGCAATGCACTCTCATTCATATACGCTGCCACTGCTTGCTTATTTCTTTGCTTGGTGAACGTGTGGATATAGCACCACCTGCTGGTGTCCATTAGCTGTCATAGGAACATTTAAAGGGAAAATCCACGTGGTATCACATGGGTGGAAACATACTGTACTGTTGCACTGACCTGAAATGTTCAAGCATGTAGCAATGCTGGTTACGCCACAGTTAGTGACTTCAAAATATTTGTTCTCCATCTGATGTCAAAAGTAAAGGTTTTGTACGACCCCCAACAAACTCAACTAGATGTTTTAGGTTACAGTCGTTCAACGTTAGGATTGGGTCATAGTTGGTCTAAATGTTATCTGTATTTTTATACAACCTGCAAACAATGAAATCCTGTACCTACTGTGGCATCGCAGTTTGGGTGTAACCAGAAACAATGCCTGAAATTTCAAGCTTTACTGCTCCACCAGGATTAGACTCAGTCTGGATTTACTCTGAAACAGATTAATAATCAGAGGGAGAAGAAGAAAATGAAGATGCAAGAAGTGACATTTTATTTCATTTCAAGCAATTAAAACTGACGTGCCTGTTAATATAATATTTGAGTGGTCATTTGGTCACTGGAGAGTATTCCATACGATTGCATAATTCGTTTTGAATCTTTTTACCTTACAGTTTCTCTCACTCGACAGCTCACACCTCCTAGTTATTCCTTTTTGACTCTTAATTGGGCACCTTTTTTTTTTGCCTATTTAACTGATCCTGTCTTTTCTCTGCTTGTCTCTGATTGGTCGGTTCGGTCTCCCAGGAGCTCATGAGCTGGAGCAGATGCAGCTGATTCTCGACACCGTGCCAGTGCTGAGGGAGGAGGACAGGCAGGACCTGCTACAGGTGACGCCTCACTGGCTGCTGCTAGTCATATGTCTGCAAGCATGGAACAGGGTGTCGTTGTCATGTTATGTTTGCAGCTTAAAACTACAGTTATTTAGTCTACAGACAAGGTTAGATGTGTACACAACTCATTCCAACAAGGTGTGTTGCTTTCCACTAGAATCTGCTTTGAAGTAGGAATTAAATTAGTGGAGTGCCTAAAATACTCCAAATAAATGTCCAAAATGAAATTTGAATTCTGTACATATTTTAACCCCACTGCCATCCCATTCCTTTTCTAGGTGATGCCTTCCTATGTCAGTCATGGTTGGAGAGTCAAGAAGCCCTTTTCTGAATTGGTGCCTGAAGTGGATGCTCAGGGTGAGCAGGGGGAAGCAGTAGTAGTGGGAAGAAGAGGAAAGTCAAGCAGTGTGAAATAGAATCATGACGAATAAGAGTACTGGAAGGAAAAAGAAACAGAAGACAGCAGCTTCTCCTAGAATAATGAAGTGATGATAGATAGGGTGTAGACGTTTGGAAGTTTAACATATGATTTAACCCTGAGAGAGGAAGATGAACAAGTATTTTTTTCAAAAAGAACACACTTAATGGATACTACATTTTATTTCTCCTCCGCTTCCTCCCGCACCTATCCATTCTTCTTCTCCTCTCAGCTGTGGACTTCCTTGAGCGTATCTTGACCTTCAACCCCATGGATCGGCTGACAGCTGAAGCGGCACTGTCCCACCCTTTCCTTCAGCAGTACTCCTGTCCAGAGGATGAGCCCACCTCGACGCATCCCTTCCGCATCGAGGACGAGCTGGAGGACAGCCTCATCACCGAGCAGAGCCTCAGCAACAGCAACAGCAACAGTCAGGCCTCCAGCATCCAATGGGAGAGGTGTGTAGATTTATGTTTTTATACACCGGTGGGGAAGGTTTTAATCCGAATTTTATATTGTGTAGCTAACCAACTAACACTGCACTTTCAGATTATATATTTATTTGAAGGGACACAAAATATTTACCTCTCATTTGAGGCAATAATTCACAATTATATTGGAGTTTACAGTCATAGTTATAACAGTCTGAAATGAATTCAACCACTAACATTGAAGGCTGACTGCTCATAAGTTTTCTATGTATTACTACATGGTACCATCATTTAATCCGGCAAACATTTACTTGCAAGTCTGACCTGGAAAAGTCTGTCAAAGCATAATGACATACAAGAAATGACCTAAGGTTCCTACTGTAAATAAACCAGATATAATAAACCAATCAGACTGAGTATACTGCACAGCGACATTATTATAAGACTATATTAATACTTCATCATTGCCTCCCTGTAGGTACGAGAACAGTCTATCAACAGATGTGTCCTGGCAGCAGTCAGGCGGGAGGTGTCACTGCATGCCCCCTGACCACATTACATCTGATCTGGGAGACACCACAGAGGACGAGGAGGTGCAGAGAGACCCCCGGGCCAGTTCCACCTCACTGTTAGAGGAGGCCCAGGTTGGATATGCTTTGTAATTTTTCCCCGTACTGACCATTACCTTATTTTAAGGAAACACAAAGAGGGTTGTGAAGAAGTTGGCAGTGCTGATTTGGTTAAAGGTGCTATGTTAACAAATCAGCTCATGGCTGAGATGTTCTGTAGCCTCACAGTTTCACAGTAATGGTGCTGTAAGTGATGGTGTTTTTAAAATTTAACCACATTTCTCATACACCATGTTTCCTGACATTGCTATTCTACCCCTCCCCCCTTCAGTCTGATAGTACATGCACTTTCTTTTAAGGGTTGCCATTACTGTCTTTAGTATTTATGAACTTTCTTATTGTTCTTTGTATTGTTGAACTTCACGTTAACTTTTATTGTTGTTCTAATTCCACACATTTAAGACATGTGTGACTAATTAGAATGATTCTAAGCAGCTCAATACACAATAAAACTGGAATTAATAATTGACTTTACTCTTTTCTATTCTATACTATCCCCATTTATCACCTTCTCCCTACCCGTCTATCTTATGTAGGTCGACCCACGCAAATATTCCCACAGCAGCTCAGCTGAACGCTTCCTGGAGAACTCTCACTCTTCTCTGGAACGGGCCTCTGGTTTGGGGTATGGGGAACTGGACTGTGGCCACTCGTGTGACTACAAAGTGGGCTCTCCTTCATATTTGGATAAAATTGCCTGGAAGGAGGGCAAGCCACAACACTACTCAGAGCCTAAACTGATCCTAGATCTGTCTCATTGGAAGCGTTACACTAACAGTCTGCCTGTGCCTGCTGAACCTTTTGGTGGCAGCGTGGAGAACCTGGCAGAGAAAGAGGAGGAAGGAGCAGAGGAGGAGGAGACGGGGGATTTATTCCAGGAGATCTCTCGCTGGATGGAGAGCACCCAGTCTCGTCTGCACTCGCCCAGTCCCAGTCCGTCTTTGGAGCCACGCTCACCCTCCCACTACACCTCCTCTCCCCCTCTCCCTATTTCCCCGAATGAACTCCCGACTCCCGTCTTCCACTACGCGGAAGTTGTGCGTCAACCATCAGCTGAATACAGTGAAGACAGACTAAGCCCACTTCCACATGTCACATCTTCCTCTTATTCTCTTCCCTCTCTTCTGCCGTCATCTCCCACCTCTCCACTTCCTCCTCAGTCACCTCAAGTAGTGTCTCCCCCCACCTCGCCACTTCTTCCTCCTGCAGAAGCCCAACCCCTTTCGTCTACTTCCACCATTTCTCAGCCAGTAAATGATGACTCCTTGGAGTCACTTCCTGTCAAGCAAAAAGAGCGGCTGTTCGACCTGGACGTGTTCATATCCCAAGCACTGAAACTGTGCAGGCAGAATAAGGAGAAAGTAGACGGGAGGAAAGGAAAAGAAGGAGGGTGGAGGGAAGAAAGCAAACAGCCAAACATTAACCGAATGGTGCCCAGGCTTCCAGAGCACAGGACTCCACCACCACAGACTCCCAACTCTTGATGGTCCACCACAGTATAGCATCATAATGGGTAGCACTTCCAAATGCTCATAGTGCTTTACATAGTGAGGTCCATGGTTGAATATGCTGCTTAAAACATTTGACCTTAGTGTTAGCAGCAGTTGTCTCTTTGTTACTATTGCAATGACACGCTACACGCTGTGACTAAAACCCTCACTTAAACAAGCAATCCTGCAGCTTAGTCAAGAGGTGCTCTCAGGCAATAAAGCAAGCATTTGGGTTCAATATAAATAACCCTGATTAGCATTGCAAATATCAAGGATTTGTTCTACTTGAGAATATTTAGAATTAATCAGCTAATTAATGACCGTGGTGTTTTTGGTTTGCTACCATTTGTCGAGTCAACGATGGGTCAAACTTTGACTCGACAGCAACTTATTATGTGACACAAACATCTGCAAATGACTAAGAGGGAACAGTCAGCCTGTTAACAAGAGTTACCCAGGCTAATGTGTACTGGATAACAGTAACCTACCAGAGAGGGATCACTTGGTTTGTTTTAAGTTTGCTTTCCATTTGTGTTTCTAAACATGATCCCTTGCTGTGTGCCGGTCAGTCCCCCTTTTTTTATTTAAATATCAGACAGTCTTCCAATGTTGATGTTCACCGAATAATGAAAGTGACACGGGAAATTATTTTTCCAAGTTTCTCTGAATGTATTAACTGAAAAACGTCAAATCAGTCAAATTATGCTACATGGTGAATGATTTTATTTTATTGGTTGCTGTTTAAACACTCCCACAGTGACTTAATGAGCTCTGTCACTGCTACATGCCTTGTAAACTTGTATAAAACTGTTGTTTAATTCGATAGTATATTTCTCAAGACTGTTGTTAATGATATTCTTCTGTTCAAAATAGTCTTGTATTCTTTGAATGCTAGAGCACAGTTTTATGTTGATATGGAGTGATTTGTATGTGGAATACTCTATGGTAATAATTTATGATCAGCAAACTTTACTCTAGTTCAGTCATAAATAGTTTAATTTCCTGTCTGCCTGATGCACCGAACAAGGTCATTATCTGCTGTACACTTACTTAAAGATACTATCCTCTCTGTACTAGACAGCCAGATATCTGTCATCATTTTGCTCACTTAACTTTGGAGAATGTAGATTCTTTACAACCTTGTGACTTGCACTCAAATCTTCTCAATGCTGCCCAGTAACCATTTTAATATATGGAACAGAAAAAAAAAACAACATATATTTTGAAATACTTTTCTATCCAGCATGTTACACAGTAGACCCTCAGAATGTTATTTATTCTGGCATCTGAAGTCTCCCTTTTAACGTAACAAAATCAGGTAAAAGATACAGTCAGAAGTAAATTATTAACGGATGAAGGCTGTTGGCTTGTGCCTCTTAATTTATCAATGAATTGCATCTGATATTCAATCACTAGGCTGAATGTACACAAGGTTTTGGCTATTGGGAATGCCAGAGACACAATACTGAGATGTATAAAAAAACACTGCCAGAACAGCTACAACACAGAATAAGACATGTTTGGTGATTCATCGGTTTGGTGATCTTTAGTCCAGCATCTGATACCCAGTCAGTTAGTAAGTCTTTCATACTCTCTAATATATTCATTTTAATCCTTAGTCTACACACAGAACACTAGTGCAAGAGTTGACAGCCTAAGTCAGGATGAAATCCACCTTCCCACAATGTAGCAACTCTTTCTCTTCAGTGGAAAAAGCTGAAGAGTTGACAAGTTAACTGTTCACTTAAGTTGGTCTAAAAATGTTGACTTCCATTAATATTGCACCTTCACTGGAGCCAACATTCACAGGTTGTGAGCAGAGCATCACTTGCACAACATAGTATGACTTCCTAAGAGCCGTACATAAGATTTGCTCACAGTACAACCTATGATACAGCAAAGCCAGGTATATTCTTTTATATTCACGATATAACATAGATGAAGCACATTTAGAGTAGATTTCGCACATTCAGAAATACAGGTTTTCCTCAACAAAAGCTGAAACCACTGTCAATGTTAATTTTCATCAATAATGTACCTCAAAGGTATTCACTATACCTGGGCTGGATTGCTGGACTAACTGACAGAAGTTTTCAAGTAAAGAAAACATTTCTGATCCAGAACCATTTGTCTACTTAATAGATAGAAGCAGGGCTGCAGTCAAACTATACAGGCCATATGATCACATTTTGCATTTTACAGTTACCTCAGCAGGTAACCTAAGCCAGCAATAACATAATTGACAAATAACACAAACATACTGTAACACATGTTACTGAGCCGACATTACTAAGTCTTCTAAGTGTCTGAAGCAATGTAGAATATGTGCCTCTGTACACCTCGATGCTTCCAGCTTGCTAATTGTGACTCTCCCTTCTGCATGGTTTCTACAACTATTCAAATAGCTTAAACTTTGTTGTTTTTAATATGTGTCGCTTTGTTGAACAGTCATATTTCTGTGGCCTCTTATTTCTTTTGTACTAACACTACAAGGAGGCCTCAGCTTTTCATTTGAAAAAAGCTGTCAGGTTTTTAAATGCTCAATATTGATTGATAGTATCTTTTTGCAGTCTCTGTTTTTGCTGAAAAATTAATAAAACAATATACTTAAACTATACTTTGTGTTTTCTGCTTTCATAGCGTAATGCCAGTTGAGCTAAAACTCATTGGTGTAATTAGTTATTCAAGAGGGTTTTGTGTTTGCTTCACTTTTGTAGGGACATTTGTGCACCACAGCATTTATAGCCTGGTGTAAATATAATGTATCCAAATTGTGGCAAGGTTAAGTGAAATCTGAAGTTGGGTGACCAATTCAGACCAGACGACTAATGCCCTCTACTGTTTAAATAGTAATGTTATAATCTTGCTGGGCTCTTTTGTGGTGCTTGCGGGTTATTCCCTTGCTTATTTGTTTTTACACACAAAGCAACAATAGGCACAATATCACAATATATCTGTTGTGAGAAGAGCCCAAAAGTGTTAACAGGAGGTCTCACTTAATAATGTGTGATGCTGAAAAAAAGTAAAGAAAAAAATACATCTCAATGAATTCTTTCTTTCAGCACCAGGATTTGAAAAACCAACAAAACACAAAAATGTCGACAGAACAATGTGCATAAAAACGAAACACAAAAACGTATTTAACAACAGAAAATATATTAAAAACTCACTTATAGGCTACTCAAAGTGAGAAAACCTTATTTTACAGTAACTACGACAGATAGGCATGATTCCAAAAAAGCTTGCGCATGTCGTAGTCTTTACGGTAACCAATAAGGAAATCCCAACATGTGATTGGATGAGCGGCCAAGTTCTTCTACACTGCACGAGTCCCCTCTCCTCACCACCACTCTGCTGCATCTGTGGCAACGAACCGAGAGGTCCAACAACAGTTGAACAGTTTTACAGCAGATAAACATGCTTTATAAACAGTAATCTGTCCAACGGAAGTGACCATTATAATATTTAACAGCAGGTAAGCAAAGTCGTTATTCTCTATAAATTGTAACGTATTGGTGTCATCAAAGAACTTCCCTTTTCTGAGCCAAGAATTAGCAAGCAGGGGGATCTCAGAGAATGACAGCATGTAACTCATCAGCCTGTAAACCTTCGTGTTGGAGGGCTGTGTCAGTTTAACAAATATGTACAAACACTGGCGCTGTGTGTTTTTATGTTCTGTCGTCCACACGTTCGCTGAAACCGGTGCTCAAATAACTGCACAGCTTGGTCTGTTAGATGTAACCTAGCCAAATGTTAGCTAGTAGCAGTTGTTAGCTGCTATTTGTTTGTGGCTGTGCATGAGATTGCTAGGCTAAGTAGCTTACCACTGTAGCGAGTGGCAGTTACAGGTTTTAGTGTTTTGTTTTACCTATCCGTCTGATTTTCGTCCGTAAACCATGGTGTAATCATAGTTGGTATATGTTCACACTCAGCAGTAACATTCCTTCCACCCACTTACATCTCCAACAGAAGATGGAGGTAGTAAGGGTAAGGTTTTGCTTTTACACATTTACAGCATAATAGCACATCAGCATTCTCATAACAAAAACACTTCCACAGTGTTATGTTTTGCATGTATCTAACTGCTAGATAAGCTGATATTCAGTGGGCAGGCATTGTTACTAATGGTGGAACAAGATCAAGATGTCTTTGTGTGTCAGAGAGAAAGAGAATAATAACACATGTCAGAAAAGCTACACCTAGCTGTGTAATAACTAAGAATAAGGTTTGTTTGGCAATTTGAGGTAACATAATTATACCAATACTCTCTATTATTGTATTAAATTGCCTTTTGCTTTATACCAATGTACTCTGATCCCTCTATGACCATAAAAAGTTTACACATGAAAGCATGACTGTGGGTGTGATAGATTGCTTGTTAGACAATGAGAGGATGCATAGTCTACATAAGAGATACACTGGCTTTCTGTTGGTAACTCATTTCCCCAGTGAAACCTTTTATTACATTATGCCTACTTAAGTCAATACAGTCATTGTTTGCAAACATGATTTCTATATTAAGAGTTCCAGACAGTAATACAAGACTTAATAGTATGGTTTTTCCTGTTTGCCTCATCTTTATAGAATTTAAAAAGTACATTTAAGCGGGCCTTGAGTTACTCATTAAGCAGTGGCCATTAAACCTAAAGTTTACTCATTCAGGTGCAGTACTTGTGAGTACTTTGGTTAAATTCCACCCGTGGCAATATACTGTATTTGTGTGGGGATCTCAGCACAACATTAAAATTGACTAGTTCGCTTTAATTTTGATTAACGTTACAGAAGTCCAATTGCACAGTTCCAGGCAGGTGGGTTTTCTGCTTTTATGAACTATTTGCATACAAACGATTCCAGTTACAAACAGTCCAGGCCAGTTTCTGGCTGTGGAAAGTGTCCAGGTAGTGCATTCACACTAGTTGTTCCTACACTGAAACATTTACATTTACATTTAGGCATTTAGCAGACGCTTTTATCCAAAGCTACTTCCAAATAAGAGCTTTGCATAAAGTGCATAGAACCATAATCGCAAGCAACAGGACGTTATTGTTTTCGATCATGATACAAAGCTGTCTCATTATGTTTTCTGTGCCAGAATTACCTTGCTACTTGGCAGATGAAGAATGAAACAAACAATTACAGACAAGCTCAGCATGTTTGATTTCCCTGAGCTGACACACTAATGAAGTCTGTGAGGAAATGCAGTGGATTCAGTACCTCCACTGTATCAAATATAGACGTTCCAGAAACAGGTGGGAAGCAAATCTTTCTTGGACAGTGTACAACACAAAGGCCGGAATTTACAGATCTCCATCAAGGCAATGTCCCCTCTGAATATCAGATCAACAGAGAATTCAAATGTCTGCTGCTTGTTCAGTCTGCCACTTTGGCCCCTTGGTAATAATGATGCTTTCTAGGCAACGTTTCCTGGATATCTGCTAGCTGTAAGCCAAGACTCTGCCAGCTAGCTATGCTTGTAATTTCTTTCATCAGATATTTTGCTCAAAGAGAGGGGCACATGATCAGACCGCAGTACTTCAGTCTGTTTTTTTTACATCAAGTACAGGCTAATGGAAAATCACACCCATTGTTTGCTAAGACACTTTTAAAGTCAGTAGTAATTTATAAACGGGCTTAGTTTCCCATCAAAAGTAAACCAGCATAGTGTGATTAAACACAGGGATTTACATAAAGAATAACGGTTGCAAGCATTGTTTGGTGTAACATGAGAGTGGCGTCTTGCTTGATTTCTATTTGTTTATCTTATCTCCATTGATAATTTATTGTGGTTTTGTGTGGGTGATTATTACCATGATGACATGGGCAGACAAGCAAGAACAGTGAGGTGAGGAATGGAGGAGGGCAGGAAATGTGCCAGCACAGATGAGTGCCAGTCCCCCTAGGCTTGCTCAGCTGCATGTTGTTCCAGGCCATGAAATCATTCAGAGGTCTTGGATATATAGCCCCCTCCCCCCCCCCCATGCAATCTGCCTATAGGTTTAAGTTATAAGGAAAATTGGACATTGTTAATGATTTTTCTTGGTGACATTCTCCTCATGTATCTTGTATTTCAAAGCAATACTTCTTTTAGAGATCTGCTAGCCTCAGCCACTAGACTACAAGGAACTAAAATAGAACTTGCTTCCACATAATATGCTTACAGGTCCAGTTGCATTTCCTCTGGGTCAGGTCTTGACATTAAGAAAGGCCAAAAGGAATTTGAGCTAGATAATAAAATGTATAAATACATGAGATTGTTTAAATTGAGCAAATATTAGCGTGTATAACAGTAGGGTGGAAAAATGACTGTGGTTACATCTCCTTCTACTTAGCTCTTTTTTTTTTAACACTGTGATGTTTGAGTAATTACCGATATTAACATATGGTGTATTATATCTCTATCACATGTGGCAATTTAAAGTTCTTCTTTCAGTCCGATTGCTCTTCAAGTTTGGTTGCAAGGCAGCATTTCTTTTGTGGTTTCATAGTCCTGGTGACTCACTATTTTGCTGCAATAATTATCATGAGGGGAGGCAAAGCTGCTCTTAATTGTCCACAACTTACAAAGGCATATCAGAGAAGCCGTAACTGGCCATTTTCTGTACTCGCCTCAACACAACACAGCGGCGAATCACAGGTCACATGCATGACATAGTTCTAACAATGACGATACTATTCCAGGCCACCAACAGCAGCTGAAAGAGAGGCGGGACCCCTCATGTAAAGTGAGTACAGGTCAGTAACAGTTATTGATGCGCCATCGTTACGGGAAATTTCACCATCTGATTCAGTTTTGTGTCTTTATTTATGAGCTCCTTCACTCCCAGAATATCAGAAGTCATGTTTACCTTCAGGTATGCTCTGCTGCAGTTGTGCTTCCAGGCTGTGATATGTGTTGTCTGCCCGTCTCCCCATCTTTCCTATCTGTCAGCTGATGTCACCCTGATTTAGCCTGTTCTCTGTCTTATTGTGGAGCTCATTGCAAAGAGGATTATGACAATCTTTCAAAGCTCTGTTTGTCAGATCACGCACTAAATCACTTCTGACCACATCCAGATTAATGACCGGCCACTGCTGTCAGCATCTGTAATCCTCAATTGCCTTGAAGGACTGTCCACACACACACACACACACACCAAGTGCATTCGTAGGCTTCTGTGATTAAGTGTGTATCAGTAGGCATTAAAACCGAGGTGCGATAAGATTCTGATGATGTCATATGTCCAAAGGTTGTGGTAGGAGTGCACTTAAGGTCTTGACTATCGGAAGCAAGCATGGCTTAACCTTAAAGCAATAACTCTTAACACCTCGTTGACACTGAGAAATACTTTCACATGCATACGAGCCTTAAACATTCAAATAGACGAGTGGATTTTTGTAGGATTTGAATATTGTGGGAAGCCAACTTTAAGAGACTGCAATACATTTGTTTTACAGTTATGACTGCCCCAAACTCTTAATAATCAAAGTTGTCATTGCTGGTAATGTATCTTTGATACAATTTAGACTTGTTTTTATTTTTTAGGCAAACGCCTAAAGAATTAAATTCTTTGTCCATGGTAATATAAACTACTGTACATAAATATTTTAGCCGGGTGACCTGCTAGTAATAGTCAGGTACCAACTTTTGCCAATCAATTGGGATTCTCCCAAGCAGGAGGATGAAGATGGAAATATCACGTCTCCAGAAAACACCACGTTAATATTGTCAGTTCTTTTTCTCTTTTCTCCCTGAGCAGCTTTCCACCAGTGGACCTTCAAGACCGGTGACTGTCCATCATGTTGTCCAGGCTGAGGACAACCTGGTCCCTGAGGCCCTGTGTCTCTGTCTGCAGATGGGCACACACCAAAGAGAAAGGCAAGCCCCTCATGCTCAACCCACGCACGAACAAAGTGAGTGGATTACTGACTGTGTGTATATGTGTCAGCATTTAAAAAGACATAGTGGTTAAACATATGGCAGCATTATAGCAGCGTGTCAGCCCATTTGTGAATCCAATGTTGCCATGTTATGAAGTAGGCTAGGCTAGTTGGCATAAGTTTTTTGTGTTTCGGGGAGGAATATAATTGTAATGCATGTCAGAATTGATTAATCTTTGGTTACGGGGAAAATGAATACCAAGAAATTTACTGCAAATCATAACTGTAGTGTACACAATATAAAATGTTGTCTCTTTAAAAACCTTTCGACCGAGGATTTGACTTTTGTTCCTCTGACTCTCCTCCATCTCCTAGTGGTTGTCAATATTTCTGTTATCCCTGGATAAAAATAGCAGAGCTGCGTTGTAGTGTGACGGACAGGAATGGACTGGAATATGACATGTCTTTTATTAGACTGTTTTTTTTAATATTTGAATGAACACAAATATATTGAAATATCTGCAGGTTGGTAGAAATGTTTACTTGATCCCGTGTAATATTTCTACAAGAAGTAGAATCTGTCAGCATTCACATGTAACAATCACCAAATACACAGTCACTTTTAAAAATATAACTGTACATGCAGTTATACAGAGCAATGTGGATTTTTTTTACAGTTTGTACAACATGACACTGCATCAGTTAATCTTCTCTTTAGGCCAGTGATTGGTAAAAACCATCAGAGCCAAAGGTTTTAAACTGTTGGTTGATTTTCATTTTTTCCACTGCTGTCTGACTTCTAGCTTCTGACACTTAAAAAAAAGAGCCCTTAAGGGGATGGTTTTCAGGCATTTAGGAAGCTTAACTAATTTATCATATCATTTTAATCTTTCCAAAGCAGCTGTACTTATGTTGTTATATCTTAAAATACTGGAATCGGGATTGTTACTTTGTATATCTGTATTTTCTTTCATTCTGCTCTTTATATTCATACTCACTGCCTTCTTACATGATGTTATGCCGCGATAGAAATAAACTTCCTTGCCTTGCCATGCACCTATAACCACTCCCACCATTTTTCAGCTAGTGTAGGTCGCACTGTAATGTATGTATAATATTCCTTTCAGATGTGTATTGCATTGTTCGGTGTTTTTCCAACTACTCGAAGTTACAAATGACATTTGAAACATGAGGCTGTAGCTGCTGACATGACATGACCTCACTCTGTGCAGGTTGTGCTAAACTTAGCCTAGACTGCACTTGTTGAGCTAAATATAGACATTCCAACCTACATGTAAAGTGGTCACAGGCTAACTGGCTGATGGTCCTCGAAATACTGTACGCACATCTACGTACGCTCACAGTGCACTTCCGGCCTGATTCCTCATTGTGTTGATTTGATCTATTTGGCTTTGAGAAGAAGGTCCGAGGCTTTTTAATGCTCTGTGAACAAGATTGCTGTCTGATTGTGATTTATATTTAGATGGCAGTGAAACTCTTGAATTTCCTCTAGCGTTAAAAGTCACTGAGTTCATTGTGTGCTGCCTCTAAAAACAGTAGCAGCTTGCTGGTTGTGACTTGCATCAGCAGACTGCATTGTCGTGACTCTCATGACTCAGCGTATGCTCCACAGTAAAAGTTACAGTGTTGCAGAAATGAGTTATTTATTGCATCACACTGTTAGCAAGATTAAAAACAAGAGTTACAATATAGTTTGTAAGATGATGTGTATATATGTGCTTAAAGTATGTATTAGTTATACAATACAAATTTCCAATATGATGGTAAAATGTGTAAGTAGGATGGATGATCACTTTTGGCCAATTTCATTAACACAATATAACAGATGAACTAATAAAGGATAAAGTAAACCAATCTTGTCCAGTGTACATTTAGCATTTTTTGAAATTTAGTTTCCATTGACAAATGATAGGATGTATAGATACATATATTTTAGATATATGCACACAGTACAACAATACAAATATCAGGTTTTTAGGATATGCATTATTTTACATTTTATAGATTTGGCTATTCGTGTCAGACCTGTTTGGAATCGCTCGAAGCACTCAAACAGCAATTTGAACAACCCCAGAAATGTTTAAACTTTCAAAAGAGAAAAGCTAAACCCAGATATCAGCGGTCTGCAGCACGTTGAATTATGTTAATAGGAACTGAGTATGGGTGAATTGAAATGCTCCATCAGCATGACTCAGCATTTTGCCAGGGCAGCCCCCGGCATACATGCTCGCGTACACTGCAGGCACACAAAAACACTTCGAACCCCTCCTCCCCCATCCTCTCTTTAATTATGCATGGGGTGTTTCTGCTCAGAGTCCTCTTTATTGGCTTCTTTGAGGCTACTCCCCTTTCTTACCTCTTTTACTTCCTTTCCCCAACTGCATAATTGCTTTCAACCTTCCCACACACCACCCAACCCCCCCCCCGACCCACCCCCCAACCACCTGTCCTGCTTTGCCTGTCAAGAGTAATTAGATCAACCCAGTCTAAGGGCTCACAGCAGGGGCTCTAAAAATTGCTTCTGTGATTTTTTTTTAAATTAAGATGAGAGATGACACATTTTAAAGTATGAAACTTAAAAGCAGCACATGTTGGTAGCAGAACACCATGCAGCAGAGAGTGGTGTTATTTAAACTTCAATTCTCAGAAGCAATGTTTATAAAATACCCCACTTTTTTTTTTTTTTTTACCTTTCCAGGCAATCTGTAAGTATATAGCTTAATATCACAAGAAATAGCAGGGGCAAAATGTTTACTATTTGTAAAACTAACTTTCAGTGGGGGCAGGTTTTATCTTTTGCCATTGTCCAACCGAGAGTCCATTTCACTTATAAGTAAAACATTTCCTGTAGGCGGAGATGTGTGAAAATATGTGGATTTAAAATAAGTCTTGATTAGACCTCATAGGATAGCACACTTGTTTCTTTACAAGAAGAGTTCAGAAGTTCAGAGTTGAAACCGTTATTGTAAAAACATAACATCAGACCAGGGCCTCTTTACACATTTGCACAACCAGAGCACACCATTTTAAAACAATGCTGCCTGTTGAACTCTTAAGTCACTTCACTAGTCTTCAAGTCGTTTTCTAACAACGAGTAAGGCAAGTTTATTTATATAGCACCTTTCATACACGGATGCAATTCAAAGTGCTGACACAAGGTAGATTCTTACATTCTCTTTGTCTCCCTACTCACGCCTCTCTTTTGTGTGTGTCTGTCTGTCTGTGTGTGTGTGTGTGTGTGTCTCCCCAGGGCATGGCCTTCACTCTGCAGGAGCGACAGATTTTGGGGATACACGGTCTGTTGCCTCCTAAAGTGGAGACCCAGGACATTCAGGCTATGCGCTTTCAGAATAATCTCAAGAAGATAGACGATCCCCTAGCGAAGTAAGGACACATTTCTGGACTGGAAAGTATTTCCAGTTTTTGTAATTAATGAGATATTTATTTCCCTCTATACGGTTTAACTTTTCCTCCCTCATTCCTCATTTCCCCTCCATTTCCGCACAGGTACGTCTACTTGATGGGCATCCAGGAAAGGAATGAGAGGCTGTTCTACAGGGTGTTGATGGAAGACATAGAGGAATTGATGCCAATTGTCTACACGCCCACTGTAGGCCTGGCCTGCACACAGTACGGACACATCTTTAGAAGACCCAAGTAAGTATGCGGCAAAGCTATCAAGAATCAACTTCTAAAAAAAGGAAAATAGTCTGAGCCTCTAATGTAGGTGTTTCCATTGGCGGCAGACATTTTGTACCTTGTACCTATATTGTACTTCTCAGGAAAGAATATTTAGCGCCTATTGTCTACATTGCTACGTTCGGTAGGCCAAAATTCAACCTCCTATTAAAGTTCTTTAACAGTGATATAACTGAACTGTTAAGTATTCTTCTGCATAAAATAATAGGCTTTGAGCTGTTGACATTTCACGTTGTAATATTTTTAACTGTCAGTCCTGAAATGTTTAAATCCTAGTTCAACCATTTAAAGCACTTTGTAAGTTTGCTGTGAAAAGTGCTGTATTAAAAAAGCATTATTGCGGTGAATGGGTGTTAAATTTGTGTCAACAACTCCTTGACTAAACCAATATTAAGGATGTTATTGTGGTGGAGATATGTTTTCTGTTCCTATTTTGTTGTAGACAGAATCTTACCATGATCGTTAACGTAGTCCATTATCATCTTTTTCTTTCTCACCAGAGGCTTGTTCATCTCTATTCGGGACAAAGGACACATCCGTTCCATCCTGGACAACTGGCCTGAGACTAATGTTTCAGTGAGTACCCACAAACCTCATCTAAGTAACACATTTTCAGCTAATATCTATATTAGAGTGTTAAAGAGACTCCATTCACTTGGCTAAGGTCTAGTTTAGTATTGCTCACAGTTGTGTGCTTGTAAAATGTTAATCTGCAATTTTGCTGACTAATGTACTTCTTTTCCACCTCCTCTCTCTTTCTGTAGGCAGTTGTAGTAACTGATGGAGAGCGGATTTTAGGATTAGGGGACCTAGGTGTTTATGGAATGGGCATCCCTGTCGGAAAACTTTGCCTGTACACTGCCTGTGCCGGCATTAGACCTGAGAAATGTCTGCCTGTGGTGATAGATGTTGGCACAGACAATGAGGTAGGAGGGCAATCCGTATGTGTTCTGTAAGCTGTAAGCATGTACGTTCTTCGGGGAAAGTAGAAAACCTAATCACCCTTTTCATATATTTGCCCTTGACCTCCGATCAGACTCTCCTCAAGGATCCGCTGTACATGGGCCTGTACCAGAAGCGAGATCGCTCTCAAGCCTACGATGATCTGATTGATGAGTTCATGGAAGCTGTAGTGGACAAATACGGGCAGGACACACTGATCCAATTTGAGGACTTTGGGAACCACAACGCCTTTCGCTTCCTCAGGAAGTACAGGGAGAAGTACTGCACCTTCAACGATGATATCCAAGGTTCACATATAACACTTCGCACAGCACTTGGAAGTTGTATTTTGTCATAATGCCAGTTTACTTGTTCAATTAAAATCTGCATGATTCAAGTTTTGCCTATCCTGCCTATCCTCTTGATTGTGTAATTGTTGGGGGATCTTTTTAAAAAGCAAGTTACATTTTTAGATTGAATTTCTACCTTTCAGCCAGCTGTTGGTTTGTTTTTATTTCACCATGAAAATACAGTTGCAGAACCTGAAACTTGCTTTAATTAAATAATCCATCACAGTGAACATATTGTGACCTTTAAGTCACATTACCGCTGCAGGGTAGTGAAGTTGCAAGCAGGGACCGTGTTGAAAACTCTGTAAATTTAAGGGCACAATGACAGCTGAGTTTTGAGAATTGAGTGCTGAAACACAATGCATTCATGCGCTATGTTGTTTCAAAATAAAACAACATGCCTTTAAAAAAAATCATTAAGTGAATAGAGACCCATCCCACTCTCCTACCGCAAAACAAATGGTGATTAATCTGTTGTTTTTAAGGCCGATACTTCACTGTTTACTGTTGTGTTCTTCTGCATGTTTCCAGGCACTGCAGCTGTAGCCCTTGCTGGTCTGTTAGCAGCGCAGAGAGCCACTGGCAAACCCATCACTGAACACCGGGTGCTTTTTCTGGGAGCTGGAGAGGTAAGATAATATTTATCTGGTGATCAGACATTTTGAGATCTATTGGTTTTGGCCTTTTTTCTCTCTTTTTTTTCCTCTCCCCAATTTGGAATGTGAAAGTCACATATTTTAAAATAAGGAATTAGGACAATTTGTAAGAGCCACACTGCCCCCTGCTGACCACAGCAACACCAGTAACAAAAAATGATAATCCAGCATTACAAGAATCCCAACTGTGCGCAACATTTGATCAGAACCTTTCTGGGAGAAAGCCGGATTTGTCATTCTCTTATTTAAAGATAAAGGTTTGAGTTACAGCGAGTATACGCTGTCAAAGTACTTTGAATGTTTAACTGGATGGGTTTATTTTATCCTCAGGCTGCCCTTGGTATTGCCAATCTGATTGTCATGGCCATGATGGAGACGGGGATGACCCAAGCTGAGGCCAGAGAAAAGATCTGGATGTACGATAAACACGGCTTACTAATAAAGGTTAGCGTGCGCGGCGCAGACCCAAAACGACCAGAACTTACATTATATGTCTGTGTAGCTTCCTGCCTGCTTCACTGTTGATTTTTACTATATTTGTATTGATTTAATTGTTGCCACTGTGTGTGACTCCAGGGCAGACTGCAGGAAACGGACACCAACCAGGAGGCATTTATCCATGACAGTCCAGGGAATTCACAAAGCTTCCTAGATGCCGTCCACACCATCAAACCCACAGCTATCATTGGTAAGGGACTTCTCCTTTTCTGTATTTGTGTAACAGTAGAAACTGAATGAGATAATGAATATGCTCTTATTTGTGATGTTGTTACAAATAAGCTCGAGTGGTAATGATCGATAACGAGGACAGGGTGACCAGCCTTTCTCTTCTTCCAGGTGTGGCAGGAGCTGGACGCCTGTTCACCCACGACGTCATCAAGACCATGGGAACCCTGAACGAACGACCAATCATCTTTGCCCTGAGTAACCCAACCACGAAAGCAGAGTGCACAGCAGAGGACGCCTACACGCTCACTGATGTACACGGTGCTTTCTGCTCTCCTTCCCCTTGTTTCTTTTTGGCTCACTCTGAAATGAAGCATTAAAGGCCCCTGTGCTGTGAAGTGTCAAATCACTCTTCCTGTTATTGTCCTGTCTTTTTCTCCCATCACCCAATCATCACTTTTTCATCCTTTGTGTCTTTGTCCCACAGGGTAGATGTCTTTTTGCCAGCGGCAGTCCTTTCGGTCCAGTAACTCTGAGCGATGGCCGCGTCTTCACTCCTGGACAAGGGAACAACGCTTACATCTTCCCAGGTGAAACACGAAAAGACAATTAATATTTATTCTTGATATTCGTGACCAGGAGAGCGTGTGAATTATGCATGTGTTTGCACTATGGGGGGGGAAATCATTGGGTGTAGAGCACAACGTAAACGCAGTCTTTTCTGATGCTGATGCATGATGCTGTTTGTGCATTGCAGGTGTGGCCTTGGCTGTGATCTTGAGTGGAGTGAGACACATCAGTGACACAGTATTCTTAGAGGCAGCCAAGGTCTGAAGTCATCACTTAAGTATTTCTCAGTCTATATATCAGTCTAATCTTTCTAATGTTTGTCTTTACCTCACCCTCACCCCATCCTGCCCTTGCTAACTCTGTCATGTATGCATACGCTGTACAGGGTCATATAATCCCTCTTTAACCCTTTTTATGTCTCCTGTTCCCTCTTTTCTTAGACTCTGGAATAACATCTAATAGATGTGGAGCTTTTCAAAGGCTGATCCTGCTTTGTTCATCTTCTCTCCTGCTTCTTTCATCTGCGTTCTTTCCTTTTTTGTTTGCTGGCCTTCATTTGACTTCCTTACGTTGACCAATGCAATTAATGATAATAAATCACAAGATGATTTCTTGCCAGCCCTCTTAGTTCAAATCGAAATGTTTTGCATGAAGAAGAGACTTGGTTGTCGTTTGGTCATTTCTGTCTCTTGACCTAACACCTTTCAATTGGTGGCAACAACACTTTTTATTTTTCTTAGTTTGTCTTATTTAAAAGCACATTTATTTATATATATATATATATATATATATATATATCTCACAACTTTGCTATGATATGGTGCTATATAAATAAAATTGAATTGAATATCTAGATGGCAAACAACAGAGAAATATGCTGTTGGGAAATACTAGTAGTGTCTGTTTATTTTTAAACCTAGTAAGTCTTCTTCAGCCTAAAAGTATTTTTATACTCCTTCCAGACACTTGCAGAGCAGCTGACAGATAAAGAGCTGCAGGAAGGCAGACTCTATCCTCCTCTCTCCAACATCAGAGAGGTCTCTGTCCAGATGGCTGTCAAGGCAAGTCTACTGAAAATGACCAATTCTCGGCCCCAACTCTGGCTGTGTGTTTCAGCTACTGATAAACCCGTTAATGTCCAAACCTTAACTGTTCCTGCCTACATTTGGCCTCTTCCATCATCATCAGAATTTCCAAATTCATGAGCCTGTTCCACCAGAACCTGACAAACTTAATAAGCCATAACATTAACCTAGTTGTCTTTGAACAGCTTCTGAAGATGACATTTTGATGACACAATGTTGCTGCCCAGTCAAATTTTGGTAGTTGTTGCCCATTAACGTTTAGTCAGTTTGTTTGTCATTTTTTTATTTGTATTTGCCTGTCAGCATTAGTCAAAGCTAAACGTTCTCTTTCTTGCTATAGGTGGTGGAGTTTGTCTATGCTAACGGCATGGCGTTCCGCTACCCTGAGCCTATGGACAAGAACGGCCTTGTACGTGCTACTGTGTGGAACACCCATTACGACTCCTTCCTGCCAGATACCTACGACTGGCCGGGTGTGAGCTTCAGTCCCAAGAAGTAGAACAGATCCCTCACTGTGGCCCGTGTCACAATGTCGCTCCTCATTTGTTTGCCACTCAACGCTCAATCACAGATCTTTTGAGATTGTCATTGTTATCTTAGTGCAAACATCTGCTTGTGGGAAAAAAAGCAGTAGAACATGCTGCCATGTTACTGCATCTGCACTAAACCAGTCTTATTTGTTCGGTGAAAAGAGAGTGGAAAGTGGCATTTGAATAAGGACTGTGTGGAAACCTGGTTTCATTGTTGAAACCTTGAGACACCTCTTAATTTTCTATACTCAGTTTTACAAAGGAAATAACAAACATAATATCAGAATTTATTATATTAAGGTAAATTAGCACTAGAAATTGTCCTCTTCATTAGAAAGCAGAAACTAAGACATCAAACCTGCATCAGACATGTTGAACACTAGGTAAATTAGATTGGACTGAATAGTAACCAAATACTGTACACTGCTCAATGTTAAAATGGGTTTTTACAAAATAGTAGAGATGACTATGATTTGTTTTGTGTTATCATCCACTATCTTTTCATTCATAAAGTACCTGGGGATAAGTCACCCTTTTGTTGTGTACACTCCTGATGTAGAGTTTAGTCTTTTGTTAGTACTTTTTTCACATCAAGTGGGCTTCGCTGATACAACCAAAGCCGGGTGTAAGACATATGGTTAAAGACTCCTTTGTACTACTTTGTTGTGTTCAAACTAGGCGAGAAACAGGGAACAACGTAACTCAGGGGAGAAATGGAGTGAGAAAGATATTTTATTTTAAAGAAAATTATTTTATTTATAAGGAAAATTAAATTACATTTATATCTAAAAACACTTAAAAAGCCAACGTCCACTCCAGCATTTTTATTTGTATAAATTCTTTTGTCTTATTTTATTTTTGCGGATTGTATGTTTTGCCCTTGTGCTGTATATTCATTAGATCAACACTCCTTTTAATGAGTTGTGGTAAAAAGAATCCATCCCTTAAAAAGAACCCTTTTCCTAATTGTGATATACAAATTGAATATAAACTATATCCTAAATATTAAAGAAAACCATGTGTAGTATTAAATGATTGGATTGACATTATTGTCTATATATTTGCGATATTTATTTATTTCCTTTTGTGGAAACTGTCTGCTGAAAGAGTTTTTATAAAGTTGTGTTTAGTACATCCATGTGAGAGTTCGCAGGTCGGTGTGTGGATTTCGCTCCTTGGAACGTATTCAACAAGACAAGCTTACAGGCCAGGCTTCTATTCACTGATCTGATCTAGCATGATCATTAATAATAACTTATAACACATTATCTCAGATTAACACAAGACATGAAAAACTGCTCCTAAAATAAATCTGCTTTGCTAAGTATTAAAAGATTTAGGCAAG
Source organism: Nannoperca obscura (assembly GCA_036024295.1). Lineage (NCBI taxonomy): Eukaryota > Metazoa > Chordata > Actinopteri > Centrarchiformes > Percichthyidae > Nannoperca > Nannoperca obscura. The sequence continues at coordinate 26,340 of JAVQJL010079202.1, forward strand.
GCAAGTTCATTTGTTTGTTTGTACAGTTAAATAGTCAGTTTTAGCAGATCACAACTTCGTCAAGGTCATAACATGCATTACTCTGCTCTGACAGACTGCTGCAGTCTGAGTAGGCTAAAGATCTAAAATGATGTGTTTGGTGACTGGGGGTGTCGGGGGTCGAACCCCTCAGCCAACACACCTCCTGTTGCCAAGGGCATTCATAGTATCATGCTTTGGTCTTCAC
>JAVQJL010079208.1:0-19928 GCA_036024295.1 Nannoperca obscura
GAGAGAGAGAAAGAGAGAGAGAGAGAGAGAGAGAGAGAGAGAGAGAGAGAGAGAGAGAGAGAGAGAGAGGGAGGGAGGGAGAGAGAGAGAGTGTGTGTGTGTGTGTGTCAGTTGGAAGGGCAGCTAGGCGTAAAATTGAGTCCAGATTCATTAGGTTCTGTGAGCTGAGCTGCAGTTGGTTTAAGTGATACATTTCCTCTGAAAGTGGAGGTGTGTGGGTGGATGGGTGTTGTGAGGGGGGTCAGTCGTACGTTACGGGTCTCTCTCTCTGTCTCACACCTGTGCACAGACACACATATGTATACACACGAGTAGCAGACAATTTAGAGGCCTTTATTCTATTTTCTCCCTCCTCTGTCTCAGTGCTGAGTGACACTGTAAATCTGAGCCAATTTCCTCCTCTAATCATCATTAAAAAGCGCAAATTACTCCACTCTCCATTAAACACTCCCACATGCTTGCTACTATTACTTGCTCTGCAGCCTTTTCCATACACACCAGACTGCAGCCAGCCTTCTGCGTAGCTTTATTCTAGCCTCCCTTTATTCATGAGATAAGCACAGACAGTATGACACAGTATGTCATCAAACAAAGAACAACACGCTGTACTGTGTTTCACCAAACAGCGGGGCCGAACATTTCAATCTCTCAAGCTTTCAAGGAAAAAAGTGTTTTTGAATCGGGACTGTTGTGCCTCTTTTAATGCAAAATAGTCACTCGCAGCAGACCTGTAGAATACACCTGAGAGGGTGATTTCATAGAAAAAGATGAAAAACTTTCTAGCAACCAAACACACATGCATCTGAGGTGATAGTGAAGATAAGCTAATCACCAGACATTACATAGTGTATGATGGCCCCCTCATTCATCAGTAATCAAGATTTAAAGTTCTGCCAGGTATTGTGGTTTATGGGTAATGGTAAAAGTTCTTTATACTCGTATAGACTTCAAAAGAGGTGCAGTTAAGTCTGAAAACAGTAAAACAGTCTTTCCAAATGGTGAAATCTGTGTTGCCCAAATTTTGTTTCTTTTGTGTGTGTATTTTAATTTTCCAAACCAACAATCCTTACCTGATTTATTCATCAATTCAATATGTCTGGTGTTGTGCCCATTGAAGGCTGTGACTCCCAGTTAGAGGAACAATTGACTAATCCAAGCTTTGCAGATGTGATTAAGAACGGGGACGTCGTCATCCTACATAGCTACGCAAGCTAGCTATATGTACAAAATAGCAACAAAATGGCAACGACAAGCATGGATTCGAACGATGCAGCTGTACAAGTTGTTGTGAGGTAACTTACAAGAACAGGAACAACTATTAAAATCAACATTATTTCTCTGATCAATGTGAAAGCTGTTGAGTTCTGCTCTTAGCTGCCTGTTGACGAGATGGATACATCACTTATTACTGATTGGTTGGGGCAAAACCAAATAAACTCCTGCCAACAAGAAAGTGGCCAACGTGACTTTCTTTTTAATCTTTGTAATTGACTTATTTTTACTTTTGTTTTTTGGTCTAATTGTTGTATTTATATGCCTTGTGTTTTATGTGTGCTAAATGTAAGCATACCACTGCTTAACCAATTGCCCCACTGGGGAAAAACATGTTATTGATTGATTGATGAACACAATGTCAGGCAGAATTAATGAAGTAATATAAAAATGGCATCTCTGTCTGTATGCATGGATGTGAAAATGGCCAGACCATGAAGGCTCCACAAACTCTTTTTCTCTACATTCATCTCATCAGTTGAGATGTGAGCAACAATGGAGTGGTGGTGTGGGTTTTTCTTTAGGCGCAGAGTGAAATTAAATCTGGGTGGACTTCTGACCAACACCCGGGGCAAACTGTCCATCTAAATATCTGTGTGCTGTATAAAAAGCAACATCAGCCTGATATTACCACTTCACTATGATGACTGCTTTGCTTAGACCACCTTAAATGCTAGCCACTCCGCAAAAGGACATAGAGCTTGCCTTTTCAATGTGATGTGATGAAGTGTATAATCTTGCTCTGTTTGTGTGTATCCATCTTTATTCTTTATTGCACCTTCTGTATTCAAACAGAGTTTTTTTCTTCAGGTCCACATCCTAATTGTTTGTGCTAGTATTGTTCTGTAATTATTGTTCCTATTCAAAGAATTGCTTTTTGTTTGGCCTATCAAAGAGAATTTAGCCAGTTCATGCTCTTAATGGTACATTACATGCTGGTTAAAACTGCTAATCTTGTATCAGACCAATAAGAATACGTCTTTGCTCTATTTATGCATTTGATTTGGCCAATGAGGTTGCTACTTAGATATTGGAAAACCCTCCAGTGGAGTGCTTATATTTTACTTATGTATTTTGCCTTAAGATGTACTGCTTCGTCTGCAATGTAAATAATTTGATAACACAAATACAAAAAAACCTGTGCTACACATACTCTCTCACTCATTTTTTAGCTAAAAGCATAGTATAAGGTGGGTATAGGGTGCAGTCTGACCTCACCAAATAAGAATTGAAAGACTTCACCTCTCTGCAAATCATTTCTTCAACTTCAGGAAGCGTCAATAGCTGACTGGCACAGTTTTAGGGCTGGCTTGCAGCAGAGGATGATGGGAGTTCATTATTGAATATTGTACGTGTGTCTCATTTCTAGCCCCTGGCCTGAGTAAAGCGAAGCAATATTCTTACCTAGAAAATTAATTTTAGACTGACTTTTTAGCCCCAAATATAGCCCCAGTATTTTATTGTTGATCCCAGACTGAAATATTAACGTCCTAAAGGGTGAAGTGTTTTTTCTGCAATAAATAGAGAAAATGCTGCCCCAGTGTATCTGTTTTGAGTTTCACACTCTTACACAACTTTGTCTAATCAACCCCACTCTCCTGCTTCTGAACAGAGCTGAAGGTTCAGTGTGTTGCTGCCAATGGTTCCTTTGGTCATGCTCCTTTGCAACTGGGAGTCTGAATATTTACCGTTTTCAGTTAGTTGATCGCTGCAGAGTTCAGTAGAAATAATTCTTCTTTATACTTTTAACTTAAAAATATGATGAGAAAATTACACATCACAGACAACATAACAGGCCAAAAAGAACAAAAAAGAAAGATAAAAATAGATTTTTAAATAAATGATATTCCGTTCTGTAACAGTTCTGCAAGCAGGTGTTTTTCCTTCTTTTAGTGCAGTGTTTATATCTATGGCATTCTTCAAAACAGATGGAGAATTGACTCAGACTTGTGCCATATTGAATGCTGAGGTGTTAACTCTCTTTCACTCTCGCTCCCTGACACATTAACTCCTTAAGGGAAAGTCATAAAGAAGCATTTCACTAATGGACAGAACCCTGGTGAGCGAAGCACAGCTGTCCCGTCATTAGCCTGTGTTTGTTTTCATAGTGTGTTTGTTTGTTTATCAGTGTGTTTTTGCACCTGCAGCGCAGACATGTAGGGTCGTGAGAAAGGCTCAGGGTGAGGGTATGGCCCCTCTCAAGGGGACAGAGACCGTAGAGTGCCTGCAAAGACCTGCAAGGCTAGGGTGACAGGATCGACTGGTAGCAAGCTAGCACTACCTCGAGCAAATCTGCTTGCATGTTCAGTCTTGGGTGTCTATAATTGTCTTTGCAATCTATTATTACAATGTTTATAGTATATATGTGATGACAGAATTGTAACAAGACTAAATTGCTACAGTTAATGCTAGCAGTTCTGTGTGTTTAGCTAAATGCTAATATCGTCATGCTAACATGCTCAGGGTGATAATACTAACATGGTGGTGTTTAGCAGGTGTAATGCTAACCATGCTCACCATCTTAGTTTAGTGTGTTGACATGCTAACATTAGTGCAACACAAAGTACATCTAAGGCTGATGGGACTGTCATTAGTTTTGCAGGTATTTGGAATAGTGGTAACATTTACATATTGAGCTGATGGTGGTGTTACATGAAAAGTCAGGGTTTTACCAAAGAATCACTGAACCAAATTTCATGGCGATCCATCCAATAGCAGTCTAGACATTTCTTAAAAAAACACAAATGTCAACCTCATGGTGCTACCAGAGGAGAAATCATGGGATCACTAAAGTCATTAGGATTCATCCTCTGGGGAACATGAATATCAGTAACAATTTTCATCTATCCAATAGATATTTTAGATATATTTTTGCATTGATTACATTTAAATCACAGGGATAAGGTACTGATTTGTCAAAACTAAATACAAGTTGATTAACAAACTTTACATTTTTCCATTGCTTCTTCACTGGTTATCATTTTACAGTATACGTAGACAAACTAGCAAGGCAACTGAAAAGTAGCCTACTGACACCTTTCATCTGTCACGTGATGCTCTGCGTTGCATATCGCAGTGGTACCTTGAGAGTCTCCTGTTAGAAAACAGCACAGTGTGTTTGAGTGTAAGTTTGTGCATGTTTGTGCAACACAAGAAGGAACGGGAGAAGATTAAGAAGTTCTAATCTCCTCCGGGTTGGTGGCAAGGCCTAGTGTGTGTGTGTGTGTGTGTGTGTGTGTGTGTGCTCTTAGTGCAATGATAACAGCTACTACTAGATAAGCAGTAGCTGGTCCCTCTGGTATGTCTACATGGGTGGTGTTAAAACACTGTTGTGGCTCACTTCAGCGTGTGTGTGCATGCATGAGTAGGCTGCTACAGCAAACAGAAGTCACAGTCAGAGTTCAACATCTGAAGCTCTGAACCGCAGGCTGACGATGTGACAGAAGCAACATGACACACACAACAATAAGTGATGGGAGAGGAATTACTTGTTTCTCCCCCCCTCCATCTTACTCTTCATACCCCCTCCCTTGTCGCCCTGTAATCACTCCCCTCTGAATCCTCTGTATATAATTCAGTAGCAATTCTGTTCTTCTATTCCCTCTGTACCCCCCTCCTCTCGTGGAGACACAATGAGATATGACATTTCATTTGAGTTGCTCGCCACCCGGCGCCCTCGCTCCGAGAAATAAATAAATATTTCATTAGCAGGCTGAGAGGGAGACGAAATAAAGATGCACGCACACGCACATGCGCTAAACAGGAACACACAAACATGCATGCTTCAAAGGTGGAGGGAAAAGCAATATAAATGCATTTATAAATTCAGGCTCACATACAGGCCTAAGTCATCAAACAAGCAGCCCTTAACACCTATCCTACACACACACACACAGGTTTTGGTACATGGAGGACCAGTGCAAACATACTTATGTAGAAAGTGATAATGCAATCTCATGCCTAGAAATAGACAAGATAGATAATGGAGATAATGTATCTCCCTCTGTACTTCCTATCATCCCGCCTCTCTCGTTAGACTTCTTTATCATCTCCCTCCCTCGCTCTCCCTCTTTTTTGCTTAATCTCTCTCTGGTCTTACCTAGAGACTCTCGGCTTTATTGTCTTAATTAAAACAGAGCCTGTTTAATTATTTTAATCCACACTACTGCACAACAGGGACTCCTGAGGAGAGGGAATGTGGCAGGGAATAGGGAGGAGGTGGGGGGATGATGGGGGGTGTGGGGGGGTAGCCCTGACATTTCAAATTAAGCTCTTCAAGTTCAAAAGCAAGAGTTCTTATCACTTTTCCTCTCATTCATTTTCCCATTTCTGCCCTTCTCTCCCTCCATCTCTCTGGCCTCCTTCTCACTGATCTCCCTCATCCTCTGACGTTCTCCATCCTCCTCTTTTTCTCCATTTCCTTCCTCATTACTCGTTTCTTTCTTCCTCCTGCCTCCCCTCCTCTTCACTACCTTTGAGAGATTAGCAGTTTGTAGAACAGCCCTGTTGAGAGCCTTTTTCAAGTCCGGGACATCAAAAGAATCTGTGATTATTACAATACCACGTAGAGTCATGTGTGCATAAGCTTTTCTTATCTTAACACACACCCACATGCATATAGATACCTTCACATACCAAACTATAATTCATACTGGACGGTGCAATCATACTGAGCTTGTTTTGAGTCATTTATTTGAGCTCTGGAGTGTTTGTGGGTCTAGTTTGGGGTGGTGAGAACAATGCTGCTTGAACCAAGGGTCAAAAAGTCACTGTAACTGTGCATGTGAAAAGTGAAAAGAAAACCTGTTTCTCTCTATTTTGGCGTTCAGTCTGCTCTAAACCAAAAAATGATGCTTATTTAAACCAAGAAATTGAGCTCTTCCAAACACAGGCATCCATTTGGTTGAGGATTGTTGATGTTGAGGTTGTAGGAACTATTTAATTAAAAACTGTCATACTACAGATTCTGTGGTTCTTTTATCTTTGTTTACAATGTCAGATTAAATCTTTTTATACCCATGCAGCCATCTGAGAAGAAAAACACCAGCATGTGCCAATAAAAATGTCTGTATTGAGTGTTATAGTAAAACACACATGCGTGATCACATTAACCTGCTGAGAACAAGCAGAGAGCATTCTTGTCTGTCTGAAAGGTCAATCCTTTCAACCCCAACGTTTACCAGATGTTGAGGTGATCCAGTTGTGTTGTTTGCTACCCAAAAAAAGGGTAATTCCATTGGTGTTTTACACATTAGTGTAATCACGGCCTGAGCCAGTCTGAAAATTCAGAACACTCTTACTTGCACAATATACAACATGACTCTAAACACAGCAAAAAAAGTGTAGTTATTCATGTGCTATAATAAAATAGGTTATTTGCTAACACATAGTACTTTCTAGTAGTGACTGTTTAGATTAGTAAAGCTGCAGCCAGATGTGTTCTACTCTTATTGTACCAGGAACAGCAAATAGACTTCATTCAAGGCTCAGATTCACATTTTAAAGGAAGATACTTGCTGGAAAGTTCCCATGGTCCCATGGGGGTTAGGGTAGAAGCCATGTGATTGGCTAGGATGTTGGGTTTATAGGCCTGAGATTAAAAATGATTATGCTTTCCTACAAGCCTTACAGTTGAATACACTATATAGGTAGGTCAAGATGTAGGTTAAGAAAAGAGATGATTGGATTTTGGGTCAGGATACGAATCTAGGGTGAACTTCTTTTTCTGTTCATAACTACCGTTAGCACAAATGTTTGACCTGTACTGTTTTTGAGAAACTAGCTCTGGCAGAGCACAGAAGTGTTGCATTCATCAGCTGTTTGGCCACCACTGGTATCATCCAATCATATTCGCACAAGTGTAAAGCCAACCTTTAGAATTCTCTACCACCCCAACCTCTTAATTTGTCACCAACAGTTTGACAAAAAATGTAACCTATAATGAACCTTAACACATAAACAACGCAAACTGTTTCCTTAAAGCCGTGGCAGATATAAACAAGGGTATATATTGCAACAAAGAGAACCGGCCAATGCTTCAAACAAATTGAGTACATACATATAGAGACACACAAACAAGTGTCATTCCACAAAGCAGACTTTGTCAGTCACCATCAGAGAAAGTAGCAGACGGCCTGAAGAATTCTGCTCCCAGTGGACCGCGGAGCGAGGGAGATGGAGGGTGAGCAGGCCCAGGAGAGGAGGTGAGGCGGGGGAAGGAGGGGTGAGGAGAACCAGGGACAGATAGGAAATGGCAAGGATGGAGGGGCAGGAGCAGCAGAGACAATACATTACATAATTTGTGCTCCCTCTTCTGTCTTCCTTCCTATTCGGCGTCTGATTAGTCTGACCTTGATGCAGCCGCAGCTCAGCCTGCTCCTGTTGAACTCTGGGTAATGAAGCCAGCATTTACAAATAGAGAAATAAACACCTGACTCCCTGGGAATGGTAATAAGCTCTCTCTGTATCTTTATCTCTGCTCCATGCCCATTCACATTTCCTCTGTCCTCCTCCCTTTGTCACCCTCTATCTTGCTCACTCACTTCTTTTCTTCCCCCTTTTCTCTTCCCTTGTCTCCCCCACCCTCCCACCACCCTCCTCTATCTGTTTCAGCAGGGAGTCTAAACTCCCCAGATTTCCCGTTTACCTTCTGATTAAAGAGTGAGTTGAGCGTTCCTATTCCCTCTGTCTCCCTCCTTCGTTCCATCCCTCATTCATGTGCTGCCACGGTAACTAGCCTATTATCTGACAGTTCCACTCCACTGACCTGCCCAATAACAGCTTTCACATCCCTATAAATGCCCCGGAGAGGGTGAGAGAGAGAGAGAGAAAGACACTGGAGAAAAAAAAGGAAGTGTGTGTGTGTATGACTGGATGTGCACGTGTGCATGTGCATCAACGTATAAACCCTGGAGATTGCCCCGTGTTATAAACATTTACGTCAGGCTAACAGATCACCTCCGAGATCCAGGAGGAGTCAGGGTTGGTCTGACTCCCCCTGTCCCCCCGGCGAATTGAAAGCCCAAGATTAGCGAGATGATAGCTTTTCAGATTGGCGAGGAAACACAGAAATGAGTTTCACCAGGTGAGTTTACGGAGGTTAGATTGGAGCAGTTAAACGGCGGATAAATTGATGGTTCTCTCATTGTCTCTCCACCAGTATAACGGCTAAATCTATTAACTGCCAACGACCCGGCTTCGATAGAAAGGAGAGATAACTGGTGAGGATGAGGAGAGAAGCGGATGGTGGGAGGAGAGTAAGAAATATTCAAGGAGAGCTAAGGAAGGTGAGAAGAGGAGGACAAGAAAAGACACTCTTTGACTACATTATTTATTGATAGCCATTTCATATTGCAAAAGTCACGGGATTGTCACAGTCTGTATAGTTTACATCCTCTGGTGGACGTTTGACTTCCTGAATCCATCCAATAATAGTTGACATATTTCAGTCTGGACCAAAGCAGTGGATTGATCGACCGACTGACAGTTGAACAGAGCCATTCCCACAGCTGCATCACTAGCATAGTTAAAAATCACCAATGTTTTGATATGACATATACATTTGAAGAACATCTTTCAAATTGTCATTGACTTTGAGACCAGTTGGTCTTCATTTGATCATTAACAAAGTATGTAGGCCTATGCAAAGTCATTTGTAGCTTGTCCAAAACATGCCATCCAAAAAATACAACTGTGGCACATACTTGTGCTCTACAATGTGTAACATTCAATTTATTAAAGGTTTAGGCGAAAAAAAAATTCATAAATATATACAGTTGCACACCAGAGGAACTTGCCCTTTTCACAACACTCCAGTACAATGCGCACACACTGTACACCCAGAGACACACACTAATCCTTCTCAGAGAATTAACTGCATCACAAATCCTGGTCGCATTAGAAAGTTGATAAATTACATTTGATAAAAGTCTCTTCAATAGACTGGGTCAGTGCAGTGCGTCTGGGTATTTGAATGTGTGTTAGCACCAATGTCTGTGCAAGCGCATCACAGCCACAAAGTTAGAAGGGAAACACTTTAGAGGAGAAATTTAATGAGTCCATTTAGCAATGATTAAATAGAATGACAGTTAAATGATGAGGACTCAGTTTTAATAAGAGCTATCTGCCTAATCCCTCAATCTGTAAATATCTGCTCCGGCGGCTTCAAAAGTCCCCACAGGGCTGGATTTAAAGTTTCACAATGATTCTGAAAAGATGAAAAAAGGGAAAGGCCCTGTCATTACTGCACCCCCACCAAAAACTTATGAAGAAGTACCAGGGAGATACACAGCCTGGTCAGTCACATGGTACAGTACCACCATAGTCCAGTTGGGCATGTGCATTACATTTAAATGTGGTTGAAAAGTTACTGTTTTTAGAAAGCTGTGACAGTATCAGTGATCAGATATAAAAACATCACAGATCAGACTTACCATCACTTTGTCATTAGGTCAACTGTGCTGCTGTTGTAAATGACATACAGACTGGTATAAAGACAACACCACCTTTGAATTACATGATTAAAGTTTATTGTAATACTGAGCGATGCTTGCCAGTAATGACATATCTTAATAAATGCTGGCTAGACATTTTAGTCATGTTTTGTGATACTTGGAAGAAAAAGCATATTTACTCGATTGCTAATTTGATCCAGTCCTCAATAAAGTTGTCCCTCTTGAACATTTAAGTCTAGTTTTAATAAACACTAAGACAGTCTAAAAAGCATGTGCATGTGGTAAAACTGAATATCCCTTCCATTACCATTAACGGCACTATGGCACTTTCCTCTGTAGCTCCTGTTGTTTCAGTGCTGGAGGGAAAAAACAACAAAGCTTTGACTTGAAAGTGTGTGTGTGTGTGTGTGTGTGAGACAGAGAGAGAGAGAGAGAGTGTGTGTGTGTGTGTGTGTGTGTGTGTGTGTGTGTGTGTCACAGAGAAAGTGAAGGAGAGAAGGAGAGCCCGATGTCTGGGATGTTTTTGAGACGCTCTGAGATGAAAAAGGTGAGAAGGGCCACAGGAATGGTTTCCCATGATCCCGCTTGACCTGACCTGGGCCGGGCAAGACTCGGGTGGTGGTGTGTGCATGTGTGTGTGTTGGGGGTGTTTTAGGTCTGGCTCGCTGCTGTAAACAGTGTTTCTTGTTGGAAGGGGTTAGGATCCAGCATAAAATCTGGTGTCTTCCCCTCACATCTGCACACGTTGTATAAGCTGTGACACATTATTGGAATAAATCATGTTGGTAATGTCAGATCCAAAGCACAATACGTGTGCCAAACCAAAAAAAACATCACCAGTTACCAAATCTAATCTCTGACTGCGTATGTGTGTGCATCTGAGTGTATTAAAGAGGCAATGATAGCTCAGCGAGGATAATAAACCCTGAACCAATCACATATCAGTTTCATCAGGGGAGTTTCTAACATCCTTCGCTCTAATTGGCTATCATGTAATCCGGTGTCCCTAAAGGCTTCTGTCTTTCCATCCATCCATTACTCCCTCTTTCTCACTCTCACCAGTTCTTCTTCTGCCTTTCTATTGGTGTAGGGCCCCCCACCCCTCCTTCTCCACTTCCTCCTATTTCCTCCTCTTCCATTTCAACTTTTTTTATTCAGTTATCGGACACTCTTCATGTTCTCTCTTCATCATTCACTTCTCTCTTCCCCGTTTTTAAATACACACATTTTCCTTTGCAAATGAAAAACTTGACACCCTACATATTTTCCTCTTTTCTCCTCAGATATCCCACACTTCACATGGATTGATCTGCTACCACCCTCTTCACCTTTCCTTCTCCCCCATCTCTTCCCTCTACCCCTCTTCTCCGCTTCCACCCCCCATCCCCTCCCCTTTCTCCCTCTCTCTCTCTTCAGGGGGAGTCATTGAGTGTGTAATCGCTTGGTTACGGTGTGTCAGTCTGCGTCTGAACTCACCATCTGTCCTCTGGGCTTCCGTCTGGGACTGTAGACACACACACACACACACACACACACACAGTGCAAATATACAGACACACAGTTGAGCCAAGCTCATTCACACCACAATATGATGACAGCTGTATAACCCACCTATTGACATGAGCTGTCAAAGGCGCAGTGACTAACATAACACATTATGACATATCACACACACCCAGGTGGTAAACTACAGTGCACATACATTGTTACGGGCTATAATTGTTCCTCCATTATGGCCCAACCTCACTTTGATAAATGGCAATACTTGATCAAACGACTAGGACTCATAAACCTCAAGGTTCAGTGACGGCTGTGAATAGGATTTGGAATCATGACCTGGTTCTATATTGGCGCAGATTCCAAGTACTGCAGATTCTTAAAGAAATGTGCTTCACGGTTCCCATTTCATAAAAGTGAAGTTTACGCTTTAACCATTTTCACCAGAAAATAACAGAAAACAGAAGACATGATCTGATGCATCAAGCGTGCATCACGTAACCTCGCCGTCCATGTTAACAGGTTAACGCAGCCACGCAGCCCACGTGAAACGTGCCTGAAATGTGCATCTTAATGCGGCTTTATGCAAATTATCTGTTGATAGTCATATTGACATCAAACCAGCAACAGTACACATTTCAGTGTCAATATCAGTATCTTTAGAATGTGTCAAAGACATGGAAAAAAAAAAACTTTAACTTAATTTAACCACAAGCCTCTAAAAATGTATCAATCTAAACTAAATATAAATTAAATGGATCATGAAATGAAATAAAGCATTCTATTATTGATGGATATTATCAAAGTTATGTCACGGTCTTGGGACTGGTTCTGTTTTCTGGCGATATTATTTTGAAAATTAGATCTGTTTCTGGTTTATTTTATAAATCATAGTTCATGTGTTTTCTGTTGAAAAGGATTCCTGTTTTTTTTTTGTCTGATGAGTTCACCTGTGTGTTTTGTACCACCTGTGTCTGGTTTCATGATTTTGGTCTTGTCTATTTAGCCTGGGTGTTTTCCTTGTCTTGTTCTAGGTACATTGTATTGGGTTGTGTTAAGTTGTATTGGGTTGTATTAGTTGTCCTCGTTATGCTATGTGTGCTGTACCTGTTCTAGCTGTTGTCAAGTTTGTCACTAGTCTTTGTTCACGCTGTTCGTCCCCTTTTAGCTCGCTACATCTTTTTGCCATTGTCTCAGCCATTACGGTATATTTAAGCAATGATTCTTGTCTTGTTGACGCGTGTTTTTTTTGGTGATTCATGTTTAGATGCCGAGCCGATCATTTGGTTGATTTAAGTTATTGCCATGTATGTATGTATGTATGTATATAGTTTATCATTAAAGACTTTCAAACCCCCGTCTTGTGTTGGTTTGCGTCTGGGTCCACGCCTAGTTTAGAACCTCTTGACAAAGGTAAACTTATTGTAGAAAGAAAGGGCTGGCAGCAGCTGTGTGGACACTAGACGCAGCAGTTCAGCGAGGTAGCAATATAATGTTTATTCACTAGCAAGGAACACACCCTCCATATGATATGTTTGAAAGATTTATTGAACAGAGATACATGTCGAATGTTTGAATATTGCTGATGGTTTGGGGAAGCTTTGTGGGGACGTCCGCCGTGGCACTCGGGTACGACGAACCCCCAAAAAGCCTCCCATACCTGGAGAAGAGATGAAGCCAATTTAAGATCTTTGGAATCTGACCGGATGTAACGGTGATATGCTTGCGAGGACCCTCGGCCCATGATTTAAATTAAGTGGGAGACTGAGGTGGCATAGTAAAAACCCCCCAAAAACCGACAGACAGAGCGGCATCCCGGTGCCGGACTCCGCAGCCGATGCTAGCTACTGTGGTCGGCCGAGAGCACCGGCATCCCAGTGTCGGCGTACCGGCCATTGCTAGCAGCTGTTGTCGGTGGTCGGCTGTTGTCCCGCCCGGTGCTAGCTGCTTTGGTTGCTGGAGGTTGGTAGCCGCTAGCAGCTGCCATGCGCAGTAATTCGAGAGTGAACGAGGGACGGTTATGTAGGGTATTTATATGGAAATGGCGTAGTGACGTGGTTGACGTAATGGGGGTGTGTTCCTGCTCTCGTAATTCCGCTAAATAGCAACAACATGAGACGTTATGGAAGAATATTGAGTTCCTGACATACACAGAGTATGAAGGCACTGTGTTTATTATCTTGGGTCTTCAAGGGGCTGTTGCTTTTTTAAAAGAAATATGTTCAAAATGCATTTGGACGCAACATATTCCGCATGAGAGACCAGATAGGCAAACAGCATAAAGATTACTCAGATGTGAGGAAAAACGCCAATTAGGTGTCAGTTGTCGTATACATTTAAATGTGGCACACATATTCTAAGCTGTATAAAACAAATACTAAGAAATATTAACAAGTGCCATGTAACCCCATATTGCTGAGAACATTGATACACACCACAATAAAACACACCGCTGTCTAAAACAGTCTGTTACTCTCTTCACATCTCCAAACATCCGCCCCTCTCATGTGTCACCAATCACTGACAGCCTTATCAAAGAGTCATCACGGAGCTGTCACCTACAGTATGAGGTGTCTGCTCTTCTTCCCCTCCTTCAAAAAAGAGGTCAACAACATTCAGCAGTCAAGTTACAATGCAATTTTATTCTTCCTTCCTGGAGAATTCTCTTTTGTATAGTGAAGAAGGACGTCCAAATTAGGAGTGAAGGCTGAGAGGTGAGTAGATCAGTCAAGCAATCTCCATTCTGCACACAATTGATCTTTTGCTGAGAGGAATGGCGTGGCAGACATCTCCACCTGGATGACCAAGCATCAACTCCAGCTGAACCTCGCTAAGACGGAACTCCTCGTCATCCCTGCTTCTCCATCCATCTCCCATGAGCTCTCCTTCACCCTGGACTCCACGACTGTCGTTCCATCTCCCTCGGCCAGGAACCAGGTCACCATCGACAACAAACTCACCCTCACCGACCACATTGCTGCAGTCTCCCGATCGTGTAGATTCACCCTCTACAACATTCGGAAGATTAGGAGATACCTGTCGGAGCACTCGACCCAACTGCTGGTCCAGGCACTTGTGCTCTGAAAGCTGGACTACTGCAACTCGTTCCTTGCCGGTCTCCCAGCCTGTGCAATCCATCCCTTCCAGAAGATCCAGAATGCAGCAGCACGTCTGATCTTCAACATACCGAGGTACACCCCTCTCTTCATCTCCCTTCACCGGCTACCCATCGCTGCTCGTATCAGATTCAAGACCCTGGTACTGGCCTTCCAAGCGGTGAACAGGACTGCACCAATCTACATCCAGACCATCCTCCAGCCTTACACCCCTGTCCGCCAACTACGGTCTGCCTCTGAGAACCACCTGGCGGTTCGATCTCTCAGGGACGCCCACTCACATTCAAGACTTTTCTCCTGTCTGGCCCCCCAGTGGTGGAATCAGCTCCCCACATCCATCAGAGAAACAACCTGTCTGGCCACTTATAAGAAAAGACTAAAGACTCATTTGTTCCGGGAATACAACAGCACTTAAAAGACACATTGTTTCTATAAAGTATAACATATTGTACGATATTATAGTAGAATTGTATTTTAGTTTGAATGTATTGTATTTGCTAATGTACAAAGATAATCTGTTCCTAGATTTAATGCTCTTTTTGATTCTGCCATTGGCACTGATATACTTACCTATAGCACTTGTGATTCATCACCAGCCCTTACAATTTTGATGAGACTTCTTGTTGTTTTTGATCATGGTTCTATGCACTTTATGTAAAGCTCTTATTTGGAAGTCACTTTGGATAAAAGCGTCTGCTAAATGCCTTAATGTAATGTAATGTGGCTCTACAGTATTTATCATATCGCTCTGGGTGAGCTTGCTGTCATATTGTTATGCTAATACTCCAGCTGATTATCATGTAGCGACACTCAGATATTGAACCATTATCACAATGAATCCTAAAACAAAGGCTTTGTGAGTGGATATTCTCTGATCATTTCATCACACATACTGGGAACATTTGTGGAAGTAATTTGAGTTGCATAAATATGTAGCACTGCAGAATGAAATTTGTATTATAATGTGAAATGTGCTTCACTTTTATTTTCTGCAAGGTTTCAATGAGAGGAAATTGAAAAATAATAGTGACAAATTATAATTAATAATTTTTGTTTGTCAAGTAAAAACATTTAAATGTAGTATGTACTTATACCATTCATACTCCATGTGGGCAACCAGAAGTAAAAACTTTTTTTAAGCTTGTTCGCCATGTCTATCAATTTTATCTCTCTGCGTTTCTTAAGTTAGAAAGATTCGTCCAGGGCGTGTTTAGCCTAGCTTAGCTAGACTGGAAGGAGCAGGAAATAGCTAAAGTTAGCCTCTGACAGAGAAGAGAAAACAGCTAAAAAATAGTCTTCTTTACGTGTTCTATCATGTTAGCTATTAAGGTAGCAACATAAGTTCAATACTCACATGGTATTTGGTATACAAGTGTATGAAGCCAGTAATGTAATGGTGAGGACAGGTCTTCTGGGATAATGCTTACTGGGCCTTGTTATTGTTGTTCAGTTGGCTTCATGTATTCATGTATATTATCACAATTTTCTTTTTCTACCTGTGTCAAATACACACATAGGCTGCAATGTGTTGCAGTTATGTCCGGAACTAGCACTATGATTAAACTGTGAATGTAAGAGATTGAACAAAAACACAACACTTTTGTTTTTGCTCCAATTTTACATGAGCTGAACTCAAAGAGCTAAAACTTTTTCTATGTACACAAAAGGTCTATTTCTTTCAAATATTGTTCACAAAATTGTCTAAATTTGTGTTTGTGAGACCTTCTTCTTTGCCAAGATAATCCATCCACCTCACGGGTGTGGCATATCAAGATGCTGATTAGACAGCATGATCCTTGCACAGGTGTGCCTTAGGCTGGCCACAATAAAAGGCCACTCTAAAATGTGCAATGTTATCACACAGCACGATGCCACAGATGTCGCAAGTTTTGAGGGAGCGTGCAATTGGCATGCTGACTGCAGGGATGTCCACCAGAGCTGTTGTTATTTCCAGTTTCTTTCATAAAAAGTACATAGCTATATAGATACACTCACTATACAGCAGGCATACCACTTTCAGTAGCCTTTAGTAGCCTGTATTATCTAACAGGCTACTTGATTTATTAGAATGGTGTTTCTTATTATTTTAGATCATTGGACAAATGTGAGCAATGTGATAAAATATCTGATACAGATTGATTTTTTTAAAGGCAAATGTCAGGTTTTCATGTCAGACTCAAGGAGCATGGACCAACCAAAATGCCATCCAATCACAGCTTGTGTTCTCGCAGACTTGTCAGTTGCATTGTTTGAAATAAAGCA
Source organism: Nannoperca obscura (assembly GCA_036024295.1). Lineage (NCBI taxonomy): Eukaryota > Metazoa > Chordata > Actinopteri > Centrarchiformes > Percichthyidae > Nannoperca > Nannoperca obscura. The sequence continues at coordinate 16,601 of JAVQJL010079208.1, forward strand.
CTTGAACAACAGAGCCCAGAAAAGCCTTGTTCCCACTCCACTCGATAAAAAAGCATGTCTCACTGTCCAATTAAATAAGAAGAACCTCAGAACCACAAGTGTAGAAAGGCAAACTGGCAAAAGGAAGACATTACCAACTGAAGTAAAAAAAAAAAAAACTGGTGCACCAAACCCAATCACAAAATGCTCTGTTTTTGCTTTGTTATCATTATGTTACCATTATGTTGATTTTTTAATTCATCTAATATTTCCCTGTTTTTCTTGGCTCTTGAGGTCAAAAATATTATTAGTGGGGAAAGAACACAGGTCTGTTCATAATAACATTGAAATCGATTTTCTTGTGATTGGGTTTTAGGTCTATCAGCACTCTTTCTTGGCATCGTACCTGATCTACAACCTGTATACAAGGTTAGTAAACAAAGAGTTAAACCTAACCAACATAGACCTTACAAATGGCCAACAAGGTATTTGGACGTTTTGTTTTGGTTAAAACAAAAGACAACACAAAGAATTTTTACAATATCAATAACAGTTGAGCAAAAAGAAATTAAGAGATTGCTAAATTTCCTTTAAGTTTTAGGAGGACTGGTATATTTTACTGATGAAATGGCATATTTGAGGAGTTCATTATGTTCAAGATGATACACATTATTCAGCTCCAAATAATTTGAACTGACTGTAAATTTGCATTGATTTTGTCTTTTCTGATATTTACAAGCAGATGTAAATGCTTCCTTGGTCTGGTGTGTAACATGTTTTTAATCGTCCTTGCATCAGAGAGGTGAGGGAGCTGAATCCTCCAGAGGTGTCAGATTCAGTCCTACAGTTTGCCTCATGGGGCGTTCATGGTCAGCAGCTGGTGAGTAGTTTACAGAGTCATTCAGGTATGAGTGAGGTATTTTTATTTAGTATTTTTCTCCTAATTACCTAAGAAAGTCAGTAAACAACAACATGCAATCCAAACAGGAACAAACAGCAAAAACATGTATAATATTCACAGAGGTGTCACTCATGGATAAAATCCCACCTCTGTATCTGTAAGTATGAATAAATATTACAGCTAGTCTCGATGTGTAAAAATGATTGCATTATGTAACAAATGATCCCGGAAATATGCTCTACCAATACCAAATGTGACCTGATATATAAGATGTGTATACATTGTTTTGAAAGGTTCTTTTGGGGATATTTAGTCCCATTATAAATTTCAGAGCATTGGTGTTTTGGTAAAATTGTAAGAGCTAAAACGATTAGTTGATTTATAATTTAGTTGAAAATTAATCTGCAACATTTTTGATATTTCAGTAATCATTTAAACAATCTTTCAAGCAATAAAAGACTGTAAACTGTAAAACCGTAAGAAGGTTCCAGCTCCTGCAAAGTGAGAATTTGTTGCGTAAGTTTTATTGAATTGATATGGACTGTTGGTTAGACAAACTAGCAATTCATATAATCAACTTGGGTTCTGGGAAATTGTAATGTTGATTTTTACCATTTTCTGGTATTTGAATGCCCAATTAATCCAATTGTCAAAAAAGTACTTGGCAGATTAATTCATTATGAAGATACATTACATTTTAGGCATTTGGCAGATACTTTTATCCAAAGCGACTTCTAGAATTAGAGATGCCAGGGATGGAACCCAGGACCTCATACATGCGGAGCATGCGCTCTACCACTGAGCTACACACACCATGTTGTAGCTACAGCCCTAAATAACTGCATTTGTAATTAGTTTTGTCCCGTTATTTAAAGTGAAGAAATCTTGATGCATGCAGAAAGCAAGTCAAATCAATGTTTAATTGGTTGTTTAATATTGTTTCATGTATAATTCATAATTTATAAAATCCTCTCTGCTCTGAGGTAAAGGCTGATCAAAGGCTGTTTTTGACTTGAGAGGAACAACAAACTCCCTTTAAACTAAAACAGTTATTTTGAAGAGAGCCCAGCAACAGTTACACTAATCAAGCTGTTGCTGGAAGACATCTTGTTGGGCGACCAAAGCTCTCTGTGTGAGTAATGCTTCCACCGTGCAGAAGATTATGCACAGAATAATCAGTCCATTATTTTCTCCGACGCAGACAAGGAAAGCAATTAACCATTTGATAGCATAGTTATCTCGTTTCCTCAGTATTTCCTACCTGCCCTCAGCGAAACCTTTTCTCCAGGAAGCCCTGCAGCACTGTGTCACACTGCTAATGACAAAGTAGTTTTCATTACTCATGAGCTCTTCCTGCATATTTGTCTGTGTTATCACAAGAGATGAGCCCCTTACTGAGCCCCTGTGTGAGATCAGTTCACCAGGTTCTCAGATTGTGTGCAGCGCTGTAACTTCAAGACTACATAAAAAGGTGGCAGGAATGTCTATGTAACATCTTTAAATGCATTCTGGACTAAATGAATCAAAGTGGAAATATAAAAACAAGCTGATATTATTACTTTGCATAATATTTTCCTCATATTCTAGTGAGTAGGTGTGTTTTGTACATGTTGTTTGTGTACAAGGATAACTTCCATGAACGATAATCATAATACAGTTTATGGCATTGTAAAAAAAAACAACCCTTTCTATCCCACAGATATATATATTTGAAAACAACATTTACTACCAAACGGATGTTCAGAGCAGCTCGTGGAGGCTCACGTCTTCTGGACAGGAGGGGATTGTCTTCAATGGCATCACAGACTGGCTGTATGAGGGTAGGAGAGTGACTGAGCCACACAACCTGTGCAAATCTAGTTTAGAAGAACAGAATCTGGCATTCCTTTAGCTGAGGAAAGCCTTAATTCACATTGAGATTTCTTGTGTGTGTAAGCATTCTTATTTTTACAATATGAGTCTAGGTTGTGTCATAGAGAAATAATAGAGAAATAATACTGGTATATGTTCAGAGACATTAAATTATATGTCTCTGAACATATACCAGTATTATGTCCTAAATGACAGAAATCACAATTATAATTTCGGTAGTTGTCAATTATAAAATATCGCATGGCCGCTTTTGTTTACACCCGGGATCAGCTGATTGAACTTAAGCCGGCCATGGTGACCAGATCTGCATCCCGCAGGAGATCTGGAGAGAAACACACCGAGGCTGCAGGGGAAAGAAAAATCAGCGAAAGAGAGAGCCCAGAGAGAGACAACAGACGAGTATTGAGAGGAGGAAATTCAAACCATGTCTCCCCACAGTTGTCATGGGCAACGTGAGATCGCTAGCTAACAAGATGGAGGAGCTAACGGGGCTGGTCCGGAGTCGGACGGAGTGTCGGGAATGCAGTCTAATGTGCTTCTGTGAAACGAGGTTACACAAGGACATCCCAGATAACA
>JAVQJL010079209.1:0-11946 GCA_036024295.1 Nannoperca obscura
TCTGCTACTGCTCTCAGTCTGCACTCTCTCTGTCTGGTTCTCTCTTTCTCTCATGACATGTTTCAATATTAATGTGTTCTTGCTTGTTGATGGTTTCAACATTTTAAAACAATAAAGATGTTATCATGTGTATTATAAAAGTGACGTTTCTCTGGACTTCTTTTATATAATATACATTATGAACATTTATCAGATTATTGCACAATGTCACCACAGTAACGTGTTGAGACCATTTTAATGGCAAATCACAAAGTTCTCTGTTATTACTAAAGTCTTCTCTTGAAGAAGGTCGATGTGTTCTGTTCATGTTTTCTTTCTTTGTTTCTGAATTAAAAGTCTAAATCAAAAAGACTTTCAGGATTAGAAATAAAAAGGAGGGTATCATCTGCATAAAGTGATATAACATGAATCCTATTAGAGATTTTACACAATATAATATTTAAATGAGTCAGTTTAACTTCACCAAAGGAATCTGTGACAGCAGTAACACTGATATTTTATTCAAACAATAGAGGACTATTCATCAAATCAGCTGTTTCCATGCAAATTATAATCAATAACTGATGTCATTTGCTGCTGTCTTAACTTAAAATACCAGATTCATTTAAGCTTTACATAATTACATAAGAGTTATGCAATTATTTAGAACACATTTAGTATTTAAATGTAATAAAAGGAATTAAAGATACTATGCAATGTATATTGACTCAAACTGGGAGACTGAAAGTTGATGCTTGACATTAAAAATCATTTCTCCACGAGATCCATTCAGTAGCTGTTCTGGAGCTTTAGATCGAATTACATGATCTTCCTCAGCAGATGTTGTGGAATATTTAATCTTTTAAACCAACAATGTTCAAAGAAATGAAAGTTTGATAATCTACATTTTAATGAAATCTGGGTGACTGTATCTACTGAGGAAGATCATGTGATACAATTGAAAGCTAAACAACAAACATTGGATGGAAGTTGTGCAGAGATTGTTTTGCTATTTCTGAGGTCCAGTATGAAGCAGAGGTCAAAGGTCATTACCAATTTTTTTATTAACCATCTGTGGTTGGGTCACATCCATCATTTGCACATCAGATAAGAACGTGGGATAATGATGGGATATGACCATGGAGCTATCCTCGTCTGCTTTATCATTTTCTTTTTTAGAGGTGCAATAGAGTCAAGTGTCATTCTCAGTAAGCTTGCAGCACTGTCAACAATGTGATCAATCTGGGAGGGACCAAAGTCAGTGTAGGAGTCATCCGCCACACCGAGACATGGTACCGAACCAAATGCCGATGTAATCATTTCCTTAAATTTAGCTACAGCTAATTATACAGCTATTATAACAAAGTTATCTAAGGGCACTCTATGGAGCAGCTTAAGACCAACTCCCACATATACAAAGACCCAACGTTCCCACCATGAGTAGCACTAGGCAACAATGGCAAGTAAAAAATCCCTTTAACAGGTAGAAACCTCAAGCAGAACCAGGACCAGAGCCAGGCTGTAGGTGGGCGCTCATCTTCCTTGACGGGTTGGGTTGAAAAGTGGGGGGCTCTGTGAAACTAGTGTATGTGTTATGGTCTTTTGGGTTAATACTTTGGATCTCTTAAAGTAACCGTTGTTTTACGTGAGTACAAATGTTTGGCTGGTCTACTCAACTCTGCTGTATATATATATATATATATATATATATATATATATATATGTATATATATATAATAAAGTGGATTTAACGTACTGTTTGATTATGTGGTCATTTTGCAGGGATTGCTAGCAAACTACAGTGAATAGTATAACATTTGGCCCCTCTAGTATTCTTGTAAGAGTAAAGAGCTTCACGAAAGAAAAGCAATTACGTTTTATTCACTTCATTAAAAGGTGAATGAACATCAATTAGTCCTCAGTTTACTTATACAGAACCTAATTTATGAGCAAATGTGACTCAAGTATTGTGTTTCATGCCTCTATCGTTATCTCAGTCCTTCTTGCCAGCCCTCACTATTGTACTTCTGTAGGGCTCTCCTGTTGCACAACAGTGGGGTTTCCAGATGTTCCAGATCCTGTGTTTGACTCACTGCATGAACATAAGCCAAAGAAAAGCGTACTGATTTCTGTAACTCCTTCTGGCAAAGACACTCGACCCACAGACAGAAAAACATCCATGTATCTTATGGGATGTGGGTTTTCCTGGCAGATACCATGGCAAAAAAGGAACCTTTGAAAGCACAGTATCTATTGCTTGGTAAGAACGAGGAAGTGAGAATGCAGCAATCATACAAGTTGCAATGCAGTGACAAGGACACGATCCCTCACCAACTTCATCCTTGAACACTGTCAGCTGTAATTGATACTGTTGGTATCTTCTCCATGCAAGCATGTTGTTGTTAATATTTATTAATCAGGGAGCAATTCCTTGTTTTAGAGGTTAAGCTTTCTCAGCAGAATCCATCCAAATGTAACCACATGCTGTACGTAAATCGGGTGTCCAAACTACACTGTAAACGTTGTAAACTACGTTGTAAGTTGATTTAATGTGAAGTTCAAGGAAACTGGCAAGTGACCTTTGTCAAGATGAGAAGAAAATCGGAGTAGAAATTATTTAAAAATATTATTTCTCCTAGCTTAAAATAGCAATTGGTATGCATATAGTTAGTTATCTTAACTTGAAGTGTGAGTTGAAATAGTGAGGAATTGACAAGATAAAATGAGTTTTCTTGAATGGATAATGTAAACATAGTAAGTTGTAACTTAACCTCTTGAGTTGAAACAAAGGTTATCTCACATTTTTAAGGCATCATGTGAACTTTCATTTCTAAGTTTAACCAACTTGAAATGTCTTACAGTGTACGAGCCACACAGCAGGCTGTAGCACCAAGAAAGCGAAAATTGGACAGTGAATGTAGGAGAGTTTGACAAGAGTAAATTACTATGTATGACAAAGGGGTGAGACTACCAAAAACCATTTGCACTTAATTATAAAAAATATAAAAGCAGTGGATGTTTTGGCCTAGGTCATATTTTAGAGAAAATAATAATATAATAAACACAATCTATTTTTAACCAACAATAAAAAGAAATATATGTATATATTGTATATACACCCTTCTTTTAGTTTGTTTTTACTTTTTTGTAAAAACTTCTGATGCCAACACCCTTGACTTCAGGGTTTAAAATTCAAGTATTCAAGGCTCAGATTTGACAGTATAGTCCGACTGATACTGATACCTATTTTTTCTGATTTTTTTCGACTGATACTTTTCTTCAGCTTTATGATGTTGGAGCTGTGGAGTTGCACCAGTGTTTATTTTTAGTTCTACTTTAGAATAATACCAAATTTCTCCCTCTCGCTCCCTTTCACTTTTTCCTCCCACTCACTCATTCAAGTCTCATCAAGTTTAAGATTCCATAAGCCAAGTGATCACCCTTAGGCTCATGGAATTCCCAGATGTGCAGGAGTGACGGGATTCCCCATGAAATCTGACAAGTGACATGATGATGGAAAAATACAAATTAGTTGCAATGAAGCCCCCAGGAGTTGCGCCAGGCTTTGAAGCCAATTTGACAGAGAGGCCAAACTGTGTAATTAAAACTTCCTGGTCTGTCACATGATGCACACTGACGCAAATACTTTTCCCCATAGACTTACATTGTGAAAGAGTCTGTGAATCAGCTGATTTAGGTACATCAGCTTCCCAGTACGAACACTTGAATAGTGTTTAATAGTGTTTTTTAAATCATTAAGTCCTAAAAGTTGTAAACTTCACTAATAGCTGAATCCAGAGTTATAGAGTCACTGTCTTTTTATACATTCATGGTTGCAATAGGTTCCAGAATAGTTTCAAATAATGAGGTAAACGTATGTAGAGGTATTCCCTGTGAGCAAAAAGCTCCGGCTTCAGGTTGAGGTTTCCAACATTATTTTCTACATTTCGCAACAAGCTGACGGATTTCTCAGTCCACTTGAGTAGTATATTAGGCATTTAATGTAATCCAGCATACAAATCACCAACGGTGCAGGGAGGGAGATACTATACAGTAGAATAACATTTTACTAGCTACATTAACTTGGTTATATCCTGATAGCAGTTTTCCACTTTGGTTGGTATTTTAGTGTACACCCACACGTACACTTTAAGGAGACTGGAGCTATAATGGCTTGTTTCAGACAGAGAATGAACTGAGGGGCTACATGAAGGGCCAGTATAAAGGTCTGCCACACTGTAACACCGCCTCCAGTTATTTCAATGCGGGGAAGCGGTTTTGATCAAGCGGGCAGGGGTATGAGGTGGTTGCCGTGTGAACGCACACGCACAGAGAATTTGCTCTGCTCCATCATGCTGAACTTCTGGCAGTAACACCTGGCTTTGGCCAATCAAATAGAAGGCATGAATTCAATGCATTATGATTTGATTAGTTTAATCTAACAGGGCCTGATGTTTAATAAAAATACAACAATAAATTCCACTTGCATATCAAATTGTGGAACCAGTTTTCTTGGGGAATAATTGACAGGCCAAGCTAGCTAGCTTGCACAGCTACTACTATAGCAAATGTGTGATTTCTGATTTGCAAGCTAGTGTATGTGTTGCAGACTTTTGGGTGGGTTGTACCGACACCATGACGTTCACCGAAACACCCGCCTGTCATGGCAGCCATGGACCGCTTTAAAAACGCGTTGCTTTTTTGAGGGATGCTCTTGCAGGTAGGACGTTGTCTGGGCAGTTGCTGTGGTGTGAAACAGCCTTAAGATAAATGAGGATTTATTTATTTATTTATTTATTAACTGTGAATCATGCAAAGCTACTCTAGTCGGTAATCATTAATGAATAACTAATTACTTGTTTTTCTTCAGTAGTGCCCCCTGCCTATAGTTTCTTGGATTCATTGTAATTTAATAACATTGTGTACTAGCCCATTTTTGAACACAGCACTCTATACGTGACTCAGATTCAGACAGCTTCCCTATGCAAACTGTAAGAGAAAAGACGATCCAGTATTTGTTTTTACCTGTTATTCATTAATGTGATTAAAACGTTGGTTTATGGTTTTCCCTCGAAGTTTGCTGTGCTACCGAAGAATGTACGTGTGCTGAGGTTACAAATGCGGATAGTACACTACACCATATGTCTCAGTGTAGTGCTGTTTATACTGTTGGCAGTACTATTGCGAACCCATGCAGTCTGCACTGTATCTGAACCTTTGACTTAAGAGGGGATCTCCATTAACTCAAGAGGCTGGAACGCGGAAAACATTCTCAAAGCGATACTACCGTGTAAGCACTCATCTGTTGTTTTAGGTCCCTGTGCCAATAATTTTACAAGGGTGAATGATTTTGATTTAACATGGCCCATAACATCTGTCTGTTTAAAGAAAGTGTTATCAAAGTGGTTACAATATACGTGGTCTGATGTGAACCTGCAGAGTGGACTGGTTTATCCTGAACACCGTAGATTTAAATGTTTACATGAGTCAGCAATTGAATTGCCTCTTCCTTCCTGTTAAGCTATTGGTATAGTTCCCAGGACAGATGACGTTGTTTTTCTCTTTTTTCTTTCAGTTTGGCATCTTAAGGATTGTGAATTCAATGCATTGCACAGTGAATGGTGTGTTGGTGCACCCTGAGGCAGGAAAAGCTGGTGTTAAGGCAAGAACACGTCCATCAATTGTTGTTTGGTTAACGGATGATCAGAAAAATAAGTGTGGCTTATGAACTCTTCCAATATAAAAACAATGTCTCTAACCCAAGCCCATTGAGCTTCAAGACCACACTAACATTAAAATGAATGTACTGCACATCTTAAAACATTGTTGCAGCTGTTTTTGGTGGCAGCAATGCAAGAACATTTGGGCTCCAATCAGAATTGGTGCATGAGTGTCTAGAGAAAACCCCTATCCCATTCCAGGGAACATTACTTTCTACATGACCAGGGGTATCTGGTAATGCAGGAGCTTTTTGGTTGTTTTCTTTTTGGTATTGGTTCCCTCATGTAACACCTCTGACTCTGCAAAACACATCTACAATTTTGTTAAAATTTTTTCTAAAATAATACTAAAATAACACCTACAGTAATGTCAAAATGTTCTCATAGACAGATTATGACCTTATAGGCATGTATTATAGGCCACATTTGTTATCTATTCACATGGTCATCCTCATTCTCCTTTATTATAAAAAACAACTAGCAGTCATAATAATGATGTTGTTGTCTGGAATGTTGCGTGCAAAGCTCAAAATCACATTCTTTGTGATTGGAAGAGTAACACCTGTCTGAATGGGTAAAAATACTTGTGGTCACGAGGAGGTAAACATAATTCAATTCAATTCAATTCAATTTTATTTATATAGCGCCATATCATAACAAAGTTATCTCAGGGCACTCAGTTATAACAAACATAACAAGTCTCCAGACCATTCCTGGTATTACTGTTACTGTTATAATAAAGGCAGTATAACAAAAAGACAATGCTATTTAAATGTATCCTCTTCTCTATGGAGCCAGAACAGTGACAGTTTTGGCATCAAAAATAAAATGATTGATATTTTTTACATTCTGATGTCCTTTTTAATGACCATGTTCAAATTTTTCAGTGACGTTTTTTTTTTTTACGACGTCAGTTTTTAAACAATTGTTTACTGGCAAGTGCTGCTGATTATTGGTATGTCACTGTTGTTCCTGATGCTGATATACAACTGTCTGCCGGCAGGTACTGTGTAAAAGTTGCAGTTAATACCGTAATTATTAAACTGGAAGGTAACCTCTTCTTGTAGGCAACAGTCACTGATGTGATGAGGTCAGTCATGCTATGCAGTGTTTTTCAAGAAAGTGAAAGCAGGCATATTTCATATACTTAACTCAAGTTTATTTGTATAGTCCAATATCACATGAAATTTCTCAGTGGGATTTACAGACCCACAACAGCAACTGTACCCAATCAGACCAAGCTCTCCAAGGTGACAAGGACAAATTCCCCCAAAACGGCTTAACTCAGGGAGACGGGGGTTTGATACAAGCCAAATGTCAAATTACATAAACATAAAGTTGTTACAATTGATTTAAATACATAATACAACAAAAGGAGTGTAATGCAACAGTAGCATTATAATTGGTCAAATACTGATGTAGTAAAGTCCAATGTAACAAGAACAATTTTAAACAGTGAGATTGACTCATTAAATAATAATGTTTCTCATGAGTGAGCAATGACACAAATGCACCCATGAGAATGCACAAATCAAACCCAAAGAATATTACAATGACGAGTGTACAGTGTACAAAATACAGTAACTAAAAATGATTTTTGTACTTTTATTTAAAATTCTTATTAGTTAGTGCTTTATATCCCTGAGTACACACACTATATGGACACATTTCTAATCATTTGTAAAACCCGTATTTGTGTAATTCACTTGTAGGATTTCCTTACATTCTTGACATCTTTTTTGTGGACTTTTTCCTTAAAGCTCTGTCACTGACACCCCATAATGTTAACATGTTTTTAAATGTGGTTTTGAATTGATGCTAATAATTATCTGTGTCTAACATAAGTATAAATGCTGTTATGCTACTTTTCACAAATTAGCAGTTTTTTCCATAATAAATTATAGAAGATTTAAGGGAAAAGCTAAAGCTAGGCCAACCTAAGAGCTAAATAACACTAGCAGTTACTTTACTTCACAGTCACAAACACTCAAACTTCAAAGCTAACTTTAGGAAATGCTATGCTGTTAAATTTAAAAACATACAATTTACCTCAGTACAATAGAGGTGAATACAGTGTTTTTTGTGCTGCTTAAACCAATGACAAATTACATGTGGAAAATCTCAACAGTATGTTTCCAGAAGCAATGTCCCAGTTACTCCACATAATCCACACACCTTGACAGTTATTTGTTTCTGCTAAAATTCATTATTCTGTTGTACTGTGGTGGCAGTAAAAGCTTCAGCAGTGGATACTACAAAAACTTCAGCAATGACAACAAAACTATGCTGAGATACAACAGTTAAATGTCTTTTTGTAATATGGGTAAACTGACCAAGGAAATTAACAGTTTGTTAGACCATTACTAGCAACAATTATTACTTTATTATAAATAGCTAATAAAAACAATAAAACAACAAAAGCATGATTTATCAAAAAACAACAACAACAACAACAACAAATGAACAGCCTTAATCTTGTTTTAACAGAGTAACGTATTTCCATCATTTCATCCAAAATCTTTGAAGATTTGCGTTAGCTTGTTCCAGGTATGCTCAACTGACAAGACAAAGGAAATGTTTTACTTGTTTGACACTGCCCCGACTGTATTCAATTAAAACATTTCGATGGAACTGATGTGCTAAAACCAGATAAACACCCACTGGAGATTTTGGAGAGGCCACCTCTTGACCACCATCACCAAAACACCAAATAAGTGAATATCTTTTGGAAGATTTGTGTTCATCCCTTCAGTAGAATCAAGGAGTCAAGAGAGCACTGAAGCTGAGTCTTACTTCTTCTTGTAATATGTCACCCATCTGTATATACTGTATACCTTCCAAACACTTGTAAATAAGTGATGATAAATATCCCCAAATTGATTTTTTAAATAAAAATAAAAAGTTAAAGTTATATTATTAAAATAATGAGCACACGTGAAAAAAACATCAGGACATATTCTCTATGTGAGATAAGCACCAAAAAATGATTTCATGATCAGGTTGTAGCCCTCTCCGATCCACACGCTCACAAGATCTCCTTTCAACAAATCCAAAAGCTCCCCCACAAACACACTCCTGTACCCTTTTAAAGGGCACGCTATGACATCCCAGGCCTCCATCTGGGACACAGTCTTGTTGTAACCTTCGCTCCTGGTGTGCAGCTCTACATAGAACTGTGCAGCTGCATCCTTACCTGGGCAGCTCAAAGCAATCCTCACATAGACAAAATAGCTGCCCGTCTCAGGAATCACAATGGCACGATTCTCTTTGTTGTATTTTTCACCAAACATGACATCCCATTCGATGTATTCTTTATCAGTCTTGTTGTTTGATGCCTTTAGGTTGGACCCTGTAGGATGAGATACACAGTAAATTAAATGTTTAACTGAAACAAATAATTCCCTCTTTTTGTTGTTGTCTATCTTACTTGATCATAATTGCTAGAAATGCCCCTGTGTTGAAATAGCTTTTTAAAAGTCAGGTCTTGAACTCCTAATTAAAACAAAGGAGCTCTGATGAAAGATAAAAACATTATGTGGGCCTGTTTCCCATGCTGGTCGTATTCCAAGAGACTCAACTGGCCTTCATGTGCACTCGGAGAATTCTAAGAGTGTGCTTCAGCGTTTCATTGTGCATACACAGATGCATGTACGTGAAGATTCATGCTCTGTTGAAGTGAAACTTGCTGTCAAGTTGTAAAAAAGCAAACTTGGATGTCTGCCTGCTGTGATTGTAGATTGCAACATTTGGGATGCGTGCAGTTTGAAATCGAGTTTTGAGACTTCTTGAAGAATTTAGGCTATACTTGATGTTTGTTCGTCTTTGGATAAGTATTGAGGTCTATACATAGGGATTTTACAACAAATGAATAACATACATGTGGATAACAACAAGATGCAAAAATAATATCAACTAACATAGAATTACTGTCAGCCAAAACAAGAGTTGTGCAAATAATAGTGAAATCTCAAGAAAAACACTTACTGAGAAGAATGTGCATTCTTTCAAGGTTCGTTTGAGGATTATCTGTAAATAAAGAAAGAGAGTCAAGGGACTTTCAAAACAAAGCTGCTTGCTTGTTCATAATTTTTCAGGGAAAGCAAACCCTGACATGAGTCATGCAACACAAGCAAGAGAATGTTGTCTGAGTTGTGAAATAGGACACAAGTTATATACTGTATATAGAGCTTTGCCAGAGAGACTACTACAGTATACTTAAACATGTAAATTCTGTAGACGATCCATTTCATTAAACATGAAGTTAATGACGGAGCGTACCTGCAGGACACACTCTCTCTTGCTTTAAGTAGGCTGGACGCTGCTCAACTGCGCTCTAGGAATAATGTAGAACATATATCATATATCATATATCATATATCATCATCATGAGTAACAACATGTTTGTCAGAGAACATTATAAGAAGATGAATTGTAGCCAATATATGGATTACAAATGACACCAGCGGAAAAGATAATAAAAATGGGCAGTAATGTGGAAACAACCGGTTGTACAGTATGGGAGAAAATTCATCACAATAAATATATTTGGTCACTTTACATTTTCATAGAAACATAAAAGCATGTCTATCCCTTACATATCTTATGGCTAAAGTACTCAAGTTCATACAGCTCAGTCTGTTGCAGCTCATCTCTCAATCACTGTAATGATCTCCAGAGAAGGTGCCAGCCTTAAACCAACCCAAAAATGTGACAATGGAGTTAAGGTAATCTTAAACCCAAGAGCTCTTTAAGGAGAGGAGGAAAACTAGGCACATAAAGAAAACGTTTTGGAACTTACCACTTGTCCACTGGATTCTAGATTGTTATGTTGCCTTAAATTAGCACTGATGGCAAAAATGGCAAAAATGAACAGTGCTGTACAACCGAGCAACAGGAGCAGAGTGATGAGTCTGAGGCGCGTCTCCTGTTGCTTCATGTCCTGGCAGTGTTTGATGAGGATGAGCACAGACTCGTCCCGGCCCATATCTATCTGTGCATCCTGGCATGCAGTTTTAGCTGGCAGAGTGTCTCCCATCAATTTGTGTCCCATGGCAGCAGGTCTGATCTCTGTCAAAGTGTCTGTAAACTGGCTGGTCCTGAAAAAAGCTGTTTACCAGTGACACATGCAGTGTCTTATATTAGCTGTTGAACAGGGGCTGTAGCCAACCGCCTACACGTTTTTTGCAATTACCTCATCCCTCCATTCACGCACATGGGAAGGGAAAACAGAGAGAGGAGGAGCACACACCAGAGACCCAGTTTATGTACAATGCCAAAAACATGTGAATAGGGTTTACCTCTAATGTATTATCATAATATTCCAGTTATATACAGTGGGTACGGAAAGTATTCAGACCCCTTTAAATGTTTCACTCTTTGTTTTATTGCATCCATTTGCTAAAATCGAAAAAAAAAATATTTCTCATTAATGTACACTCCATCTTGACAGAAAAAAACTGAAATGCAGAAATTTTAGCAAATTTATTATAAAAGAAAAACTGAAATATCACATCACAAAAAAATAAATAAATAAAATTAACTTTTTTGATTTTAGCAAATGGATGCAATAAAACAAAGAGTGAAACATTTAAAGGGGTCTGAATACTTTCCGTACCCGCTGTATATACATTCTCAAGATAAATTGCTGGTGACCTCTTAGAAAAAAAGTGATACTTAGAATTTCCAGAATCCCCAAACACTCTTTAGCCCCTCTGAATCAAAGACATTCCGTCTACTGCACACACAGCAGTAGAAAAGGTTTTATACCCAGGTTGTTGATTTGTTTTTCTCAAGTTTTGACTAGTCCAAAAAAGTAGGTACTGCCAGAAATGAATGGAAAATAACAGAAAAAAACATTAATATAGATAAATAAATGTACCTGAATAAAACATTTTAATTTATGTCTTCATCTATGCCCAGAGACACCAGTGTGATGTTGGTTTAAATCCTATTTATCACATCAATGTTAGTTTGTATCTGATAAATAGGATTTAAACTAGCAACACACTGGTGTCTGTGGGCGTAGATGAAGACATAAATTAAAAATGTCATTGTTATGCAGATGATACCCAATTATATTTATCGATCATGCCAGACGAAACCAATTAGCTAAACTTCAAGCCTCAAGGACATAAAAACCTGGATGTCCTGCAATTTTCTGACAAAACAGAAGTTATTGTACTTGGCCCCGAACACCTCTGAAACAAACTATCTAAAGATATAGTTTCTCTAGATGGCATTGCCCTGG
>JAVQJL010079214.1:0-15187 GCA_036024295.1 Nannoperca obscura
GAGAGAGAGAGAGAGAGAGAGAGAGAGAGAGAGAGAGAGAGAGAGAGAGAGAGAGAGAGAGAGAGCAGGCAAGAGGACCGGAGAGGAGAGAGAGGAGGAGACGCTGGGAAGGAGGGTCCACAGCCAGCCAAGTCCTGTCAATCAGCCTCCTGGCTCTGGGGTGGTATTGGGCTTTTTTGATGTAATGCTTTACATTAGGTTACACTGTAAAAACGATCCATCTGAACAGATCCATCTGTTGAGTTTTAAAATACTTTTTTTTTTTTAAAAGATTGAAAAATGGTAGACATATAAAGAGATGTGTCGTGTTGTTAGCAACGACACGTTCAAGTGTCAGGGCTTCAAGGACATAATCAACATTTTGTAATCTCTTTAAAGCCAAACATGTATGAGCAATGGAGTTTCAAACGCGACAATATGCTATAAATGTCACAACAAACCAAGGCTTTTATGGTTTAATGGTTTATACATTTTCGAAATGTTACAGTCTATTTATTTTAAAGGGAGATTGAGGAAGCTATAAACACATTTTTGTTCATCATCAAACTACGTTTTTGTTGGAAAGAAATTAGTTCATTAGTTCAACATCAGTTCATTTAATTAAAATTTGTTAGTTTTTTATTCAGAACTTAACATATCCTTTTAAATCATAAAATAAACAGAAATAAGTGTTGACAAAATGTATAAAAATATTTAATATTAGGTCATGAGAGAATATTAGGCCAGTCAGTTGCTTCCTATAGACTTCAGTGACATCCCTACACTACTTTTCTTTTGCAAACTGCGCCAGCTCGCTCAGATTTCAAGGGAGCCTCTTCCAACTGCTGTTTTCAGATATCTCCACAGGTGTTCATTGGGATTAAGATCTGAACTCATTTTGCAGTTGTTTTGCACTTTTCTCTTGCGTCCTCTTCCAGGGAGGTTGGCCACAGCACCATGGGCCTTAAACTTATTGATAACATTGTGTACAGTGGACACAGGAACATCAAGGTCTCTGGAGATGGACTCTTTTTTATTGTCTTTTCTCCATGCTCAGTGTGGTACACGCAGTGACACAAAACAGCAGAATGAGTACTTTGCTCCTTTTAAAGTGGTAAAATGAATGTTTATTATACTGCAGGCACCTGCAACTCACCACAGATTAGTGTAAGGTGAATCACTTGCTTGAAATCTAATTATTTCTACGTCTAAAAAGGTGCCAAAAATATTGTTCAGTAAAAAACATTTCAGCTAATTTTGATGTTACCCGTGTTAATACCACAGTATGTTTTAATTTCACAGTTTTTGAAAACACAAAATCAAAAGTGCCAATATTTTCATCCACAACTGTATATGAACCAAAAGTGAAATGTTTCTTTAGATATCATATATCATTCACATCAGGCCAACATGAAATTACAGTATGTTAGAGTATTTAGGTAAGTGGTTTTCCAAAGGAAAATGCCCATGCAGTAAACCAATTTTACACGTATTTACCCAGAACCACGGATAGGACAAACCACATCAAATCAAGCCATCTCATTACCGATCCGAGAGTTGTTGGGATCTGCAGAATCGTATGGGTAGCACCAAGATAAACACTTCCATCTCACTGTAAAAAATACTGTCAATTATTCTGATAAGCGACATGGGCACATGGCAATTACTGGATTAGTGTCAGCTCAGACTTGCCTCTCTCTGTCTTTGCCCAGTTATTGATATGGCTCCTGCAGATGTTACCAGCAAAGGCAACACTGACATGCACAACCGATTCAAATCAAACACTTTATGGAGATTTATTCTGCCTATGTTACATGTATTTGACTGCAGTTTGGACGTTAGGAATATATGTGTATGTGTGTGTGTGTGTGTGTGCGTGTGTGTGAATCTTGCTGTTAGTATGTCTTGAGCAGACTATCTTTAAACATGAATAAATAATGTGTGCAGCCTGTCATATGAAATGTGCGAGTAGGAGCTGAGAGTGTGCAAGGTCAACCTTTCAATTTTCCTCTTCTTTAACACGGCCTGGTACTGACAGAGCTTATGTGGCGAAACCCTTACCCCTGCTGAGAGAAGAGGGCTTTAACAGGGACATGTTACTCGCTTAACTGTGCTTGTGTTCATATATAGAAAATTGAACTTGTCATCCCTCTGGTGTCAGCTTCCCCATCTGTTTTAACAACTTTTATCACCTGGAGGTTGAGGTAAACACAAATGTGAGTAAAATAAATCTCTGAAACCAGCACCTGTTCATGCAGAAATGGGATGCTAAAACATAATTTGCTGACATTTAATTTAGGAGTATAATTAATTTCTACCAATTACTCCTTATTAGCAGTATATCAAATTAATAGCATTATTATCAGTAAATGGAAGAGAAACATCTTTTAATTTTCACTTTTAAATATGTTTTGAGTTAAAATTTTAATCCTTGGGAGGTCAAAATCTTAATGGAATAGTTCAAAACCACACACCAAAATGAGTACTCAAATGTTAGAATCAAAGGAATAGTCAGACATTTTGGGAAATACATTTGCTCTCTTATTGACAGTTAGAAGAAGATTCATAGCTTATCTTAGCTTAGCACAAACACTGAAAACAGGGGGAAATAGCTAGCCTGGCTCGGCCCAATAGTAACAAAATCCACCTAGCAGCTGAATCACACCAATTAACACGTTGCATCCTATTTGATAATTCGTAGAAAAACCAACAAAGTGTAAAAACGACACATTGTGGTTTTGTTTTTTTTCTTGGCTGGGCACAGTTACTTTCTGGAGTATCCACTGGTTGCCAGGCATATAATGTGTGAGGTATGATGTGTTAATTAGTGAGGTTTAGATGTGTTGATACACTAGATTTTGCTACGAGTAGACAGAGCAAAGAGAGCTGTTTCCAGATAATCTTCTCTTCTAACTTTCAGTAAGAAATCGAATGAGCATATTCCCCCAAAATGTCTGATTATTCCTTTAATTCTAACATTTGAGTACTCATTTTGGTGTGTGGTTTTGAATATGAATTGGTTGAAATTAAAACCTATTTTTATATCTAATTTGGCATTTCTCTTGCTGTGAATGCTCAGCACAGATGAAAGAATGGGGTAAAGAGATCCCATAAGTCACCTGATGCACTGGGATTTTTTTCCCTGCAGGCAAATGTGATGTAACCATGCTGTGATTTATGGAAGGATCATGACCACAATTATATTTACCACGAGCAACGTTCTTCTATCGCGCTTCTGTCTCAAATGAGGCTCCTGAAAGAGCTATAAAACTGTCAAACATAACCTGATTTATGCTGAAATTCAGTTTTACCCCCTCTTGGCAATGCATGTAGCTATAGAAGTGTGTGTCGGCTTTTGTGTTTTTCCATGTGCGTGCCACCTCCAATTATGATGATGATTTGTTCTCTGCAATGGCTTTACTTGGATGACCTAATTTCCTCATTGAGTGTGGGGATGAGAAAAAAATATACGAGTGCTTTTTTTTTCTCCTCCTCTACCCACTCATTCCTTCCTCCATTTTTTTCTCTCCTCCTCCTCCTCCTCCTTCTTCTTCTGCTGCCATGACGCTGCATTCATCTGCATGGTGACAAAACATTGCTGTCATGCATTCCAGCAGTGACAGCATGACACGGCCCCTTAAACCCTTGTCACTCCCTCTACCACACTCACACACACACACATGCACACATCCTGCATGTCATGTGGAAGACTGATCTCGCCAGCGTAAAGCACTGCTTTTGCATAATGACATTTCAAGGCTGCACACGCACACACAAACACATGCGGTGACAATCCACTGACAGAGCTGAGCGACAGCAGTCTACAACAGACACTTGAAACATGTCATGTGTTTCCTTTTGCCCTTATACACATAAATAACTCTGTCTGCATCTGCCTCTGTTGCTTTGCAACATTCACTCTCTTGACTAAAGCTTACAGAATTTATTTCCACGAGGAAGTGCTGATCTCTTCCTAGCCCTTTCATTCATTTTGAAAAGAATTCTTTCATTCATTTTCCCTCCTCCTTCGACCCCTAGATTCTCACCCCTCACCCTGCTCGGCCTGGATGTGTCAGCTATTCACTTTATCTGTCTTAGTAAGCTAACCAGCCACCCTACTTCTCTCTTTCCCTCCCTTAAACAAACACACACACACACACACACACACACACTTCACCCATAGCTCCTGATAATAAGGGACTGTAACAGAATAGAAATGAAACTTTACGGGGAAGCGCAGCAAGAGCGTGTGCAAGTGTGTGTGCAAGTGTGTGTGTGTGTTGCATGCATGTGCCATTGGCGGCGATCGCTTGTTTGACAAGGGGCAAAGGTGATGACAGGGTCGTCTGCCTTGCCAGGATCTTCCCCGTAGCCACCACACTCTATATACACACACACCCTTATCCCTATTCAAATCCACTCACTCATGTGGTAATGTCTCTATTGTGACAGCCTGAACGCTTTATGGGCAACAGCTTGGTGCTAGCATTTGGGCAGAGGCATTAGTGTGCACATGAGCATGTGCGTGAGTGTGTGTGTGTGTGTGTGTCTGGCTCATCTAGAGCTCGAAGCATTGAGACCTCGACTCCTCTGTTTCAGACCGGGGACACACGAGCAGAGAATTGCAGGACAGGGGATGGAAAGCAAAAGCAGTGTCGGGCGTGAAGATTGAAGGACAAGACTGCACACAAGCACACACACAGACATACACACATACAGTATATACACCCACACATCATTCCACTTCACTCCACTCTTACTTTCCTACCGCCACCGTCTCAGTTAAGCAGGCAGAGCAATTCGTCATGTCAGAGAGCCCTGGTGCTGCCATACAACAAAAGGTGAAAGGGAGTGTGGGAAAGGGCTGGTGCACAAAGCCCTCCCTGCCCCCGTCTGTCTCCATGTCTTGGTTGCATACGCATGCCGAGAGCCCCTTCAGCATCCCCCACCCGAAGTCGTCATGCCCCCATCTGCGAAAACACAACCAATTTCCTTAAACCTGTACTTCCATATCCCTGGCTTACATGTGATTTTTGCGGTGCAATATAGATAATAATAAAATAATAATATAGCTTGGGCCACTAACACCTCCAGGAGTGAGGTTGCGATTTTTACTGTGAAGACCAATCATAAAATGTATGAGTTCATAGATAGTGTGCACAAAATATCTTAACATCAGGTCTCTGAGGCCCCCAAAAAACCCTTTAACTCAGTCCAGACGGTCATTCAGCCAGAGAGATAGAAGGAGGAAGGTTGGATGGAGAAAGAGATAAAAAACGCTATTCAAGGAGGAAATTCTGCCAGTCTCTGCAAGCTCTACTCACAAGAAGAGAGTGGGAAAGAGAAGGAGGATCTCTTTGAGAGTGACATCAGCTATGCAGACAGAGCAAAAAACAAACAAACAAACAGACAGACAGACCGACAGATACAACAGCTGAGAGGAGAGGATATTCATACTGTTCCAAGTGTCTTCTCATCTGGGCCATATTTGTGCTCCTGGTTTTCTCTGGTTGCTAGAGACCAAATACTGGGGGTGCACGCGCACACACACAAACACACACACACACACACACACACACACACACACAAACTGCTGACTTGAAGGCAAAGTGAATGTCGGCTGAGCTCAGAGGAGGGATATTTACCGTAAGTCTGCGGGGGAAGAGCAGTCAGTATCTTACCATCTCAGTTGTGTCCTTCTCAAACAGAGGAATGATTTAACAATCAATGAAAACTGACCTTGCCTTCCTGTATCACATTCTTGCCTGAGCCGACCTATTAGCCAATGATGAGAAAACATGCAGATTCACCAGGGAAGGTGAGGTGAGGTGAGTTGAGCAACTTTTTGATCAATATCTGGGAACAAAAACAAGGTAATTTGCAAAACAATGTTTCCACTGAATAAGAAAATATCTATCTTTTGGTCCTTCCCTAAATCATCTCAAATATAACAAAAACAAATGGGAGCACGTCAGGACTTGATGTCTTTTGCTTCAGCCAATGTCACAACATATCAAAGGCGTTAAAGAGAGAGGCATGGTTGGATAAAAAGGAGGATGAAGTCATCATGACAAATTGGAGTTTGCCCAAACTGTGACAGTCTGTTGGCAGAAAGAGGAGGGAGAGATGCCCAACTCAGAGCTCAATCATTTCCTGCTTGCTTAGTGCCTTATATCGATAGGCTGCCTGAGATCAAGAAAAATATGAACAGGGATTTAGGCTTCACTGTTGTACATATGGATCACACAGAACTGCTGTCATCAGGCCTCCAGTCTTTGCACTAGGATTTGTAGTTGCTGATGCCTCAGTGACAGTTAATCCTTGGTCTAATAGTGTCTGAAACTGTGCAGGACATGGATAGAGGAGTCAGACAGACACTGAGGGAAAACATTGCACCTTAAATAGTCATTATTTCCTTCAATGGGAGCATTTTAGATTTATAAACAACAGGCTTATTTCACAGCAGACATATTACAGCAGGAAAAGCACAGGTGTAAATAATGAGATTAATGATGACTGAATTCTATTTAGCTGCTTCAGTTTCAGGGTCCTGGTATTGTGCATGCTGGCTCACTGTCACGGCTTACAGGGACAGGTGAATAGAAGGGAGCCATGTTAATGTTATTAGTAACACCTGTCTTTTTCCTACTTTGACAAGTCAAAATGTCTGCTGTGAAAGAGGTCTATTTTCCCAAATAAACTTCATCCACTACGTAAAGACCTTAAAAAGTACTGTCCATGGCATATATACAATGCTTTGCCTTTTCTAGATGACTAGATGTATAGATATGGTTTATTTCATCTCAATGACACAAAGAAAGTTTATGCTCTATTGTTTCTGTCATCAAGAATGAAGATGATTTAAACATCAAAAATGTAGAATGATAAATGTCGGATAAAAACTGATGACGAAACAGATGATTTATGTTAAAGTAAATATGTGTCCAACTGATTTTCAGTGAAATGTTTGGATTCCACATTTTAATACTCTTGTCTCTCTTATATATACCTACACATAAACTAACCTAAAGTAATTGAAATAATACAAAATTATTATAAAAGTAGTGGCCATGACAGGAGTCAGTGGCTTAAGACTAAGCAAAGATTGGCCACAGCCAATATATGGCCTGAGAGCAGGAAGAGGACTAAAGGTTTAAGATAAAAACACTGGTGAGTAACTAGCAACATGGTGTCTTTCAGTTATTAAAGCTGCATCAAGTTGCTTTTGTCTGCTAAAGGGCAGAAATTAGAAGTAGTAGAACATAATTGCATTTACAGGCATTCAAATTTCCTGCTGCGCTTACTAAATTTAATTAAGTGAAGTGCAGGTGTGGAGAAACTCTGTTTGAATCTGGCAAAACAAAACAACGAGCTCAAGGTGGCATACATATACATATCACATTACATTTGATTCAAAGTTAAAATCAAAAATATTTGTTAACTGTAAAACACTTTCCATGGAAGTGTGGATTTGTCTTCCACCTTTCTTTCACCCACACACTAACACGATTATGTACACAGAGCAGATACACGTGTTTGTGTGATTTGTCACCATCTCCCTTGGCATGGACAGGCCTGCACTAATGGGCGAACACTCTTTGTGTGCTAAACAAATTAACTCCATTACAAAGAGAAAGACAGCAAGGGTGATGGAGACAAATAGAGAGACAGAAAGGTCCAAAATAAGGTATACAGAGGGAGATGAATGTAGCGAGAGTTACAAATAAAAAGGAAGAGAAGCAGGGAAGAGATTTATGCATGATATACAATAAGAGGGATATCAAACACAATTCTGTGAGTGTGTGTGTATGTGTGAGCCAGGCTAGACATCTAAGCACTTCGAGCCCTCGTGAGAGAGGGTAAATGTGCATTATCATCCATCCATCACTCACTCATTACTCATTCACTTACTTACACTCAGACACACACATACACACACACAGAGCACATACATGAATGCTGATATGCCCTAATACGTGCACTTAACACCAGACTGGATGTGAGTGAGACACATTTATCTCCATGCAAGTGTGTGGAAACGATGCTGAGTGCATCTGCGAATGTGTGTATGTGTGTACGAACGAATGTGATACACCACACTTCAGGTCAAAGCAATCCTCTGTCAAATGATTGGCTGGTAATCTGATTGACAGGCAGACTCCCTCCTCTTCTCTGTCTTCTCCTCACTTTCTCATCGTTTATCATCCATTTTCATTCTTTTATATTAGCCCTCCCTCCTGCTGTATACATTCCTCTGTTCCTTTTACCCTCTTCTTACCTGCTACTCCTTTCAGTACTTCCACCCCTGTGTTTGTCCTCCCCTCCCCTTTGCTACTCTCCATCCTGTCTCACTCTTGATGATATAAACACATCATTCTGTCTGTGCTGTTATCGCATTACCTGTGGTAACGCCGCTCATAACCACAGCACCTCTGCCATCTGGAAGTGTAGGTGTGGGTGTGTCTGTGTGGGTGTGCATTCTTTGCAAATAGGTATAGAAATGAGCGCTGCATGGTCAAAGTGAATGGAAACAGAAACAGAATGACTTTCTCCTCAGTGATGATGGCACTCTAGTGGCCTTGAATGTTTTCTCTGGAATTACTACAGTCACATAGAGTTGTGTGAAGTGGAAGGTTGATGCTTTTCAGTGCCGACATGCTGTATCAATAGAGAGATTTCATCTACTCAAACCAGTGAAATTGTAATCTTAAACATGGTTTCATAGGGTTCCTATAAATGCTCATGTGGCTTCTGGAAGGACCCGCATACAGATTACTCTTTGAACTTGAAAGACACCATTTACTCAACATTTATCTTTGAAAAAGCATTGTCATTTTGAGGATGTTAGCAATTTTTTACTCAAAGCACCGCTGTGCTAGCTTCACTGCTAGCATCACTGTAGTCTCAGATCAGTATCAGAAGGGCCCCAGCTTCAGATTCAAATCCAGAACATCCTTGCTATAAGGCAGGCTGAACAGCTCATCCACCATACCATGCTGCAATAAAATGACAGCGTTAGTTACTGTGATAAAGATGGCTATCATGACAATAATCATAATCACAAACCTTATTTCTGTAGCACATGTCTGAGAGGGAAGAAAATGGGGTAGGCTACTCTGCAATTTATTACTGCACTTTCATAATGTTGGGGGAATCATGAGACAAATAATAAAAAAGGAATAGTCCAATTTGAATCAGATAAGGCTGAGACATCCTGACTTCTAGTCCCTAGTATGAATCAAGCTCCAAATAGCCTGCATCCTACATTTCCCAAAATGCAACCAATGGCAGGTTTTGTTAGACTCAGAACCCTGCCTAGTGAGAATCTAAAATCTGTGAAAATTGTTAAGGATAACCTACGGAAGCAGAGAGATCTTGTACAATGGGCCCTCCTCAGCAACACAGAGCCTGTGAAAGCACAGATGGAAGATTTCGAAGCTAACTTTGAAACTGATGTGGAGTTCAAAGTGAGCTGGGCCTCTGCACCTCGAAGGTCGAAGCCACTGTACCCCAAATGGACAGTGGGTGATCGATCTGATGGTCCTCAATTAGAGCCGGGCTTCCTTACCTTTAGCCTACCGACCTCTAACCTTTGTATGGATTACATTATGAGAGCGAATGCAACCTACAATGTAATGCACCCAAACACACTTTAAGGATGAAAAAAGAAAACACTTTACCGGAGTTTCCTTTGACATTATCATGGAGATTTAATAATATGTTACAGGCCTCATTTAAAAGCAACTGCTTGGGATCTATACTGCCACGTCACTCAACAATCAATATCTCTCACACACACACTATCTCACACATGTACACACACCCTGGGAGGAATTTCTCTTATCGGGAAACATCAGATCGAGCAGATACACTTGAATGGATATTGGGGCCAGATTGACTCACAGTGAGGGGACTCTGGATCAATGCTTTTGCTTGCAAGCCAAACTCATCCTGTTGTGTATGTGTGTGTGTGTGTGTGTGTGTGTGTGTGTGTGTGTGTGTGCATGTCCTGGGAGTGTTTGCCTGCCCAACCAGCTGTCTGTTTATTCACGGCATATTATTATTAAGATGGTGGTGGTGAGGATCAGAGGACAGACCGGCAGCCCCAGGACAGACCGAGTGCGTCCATGAACTCGTCTGACAAGAGAGGCCCCTGGTGGAGCTCACCCACTGGCCTCAAGAGACAAAGACAAGTGCCTGTGTTTCCAAACACGGGCCCCTCTCACCACCCAGAGGTCAGGAACTTAGAATAATCTAGCTCAAGCAGAAGGGACCATGCTCTCTCTCTCTCTCTCTCTCTCTCTCTCTCTCTCTGTTTCACACACACACACACACACACACAGATTTAGGCATTAAGGCTTTGATATGACCCTGCTTAACCTAGCAGAGGAACGAATGGTGGGGGGTGTCACAGGGGGAAGAGAGGGCTGTAAGAAAGTTTCCAAGAGGGTGGGGGGTCTACGTGGGCAGAAAGACAAAGAAGTGGTGGTGGTGGGGATGAAAAGGACAATCATGGGACATGTGCTTAACAAACAGAGAGCTAGTGCGTGCCCGCTAAGATAGATTCAAGAAGCAAGAGGGTGAGATATAGACTGAATTGAATGTATGATCAAAGCAGACAAATAAAGAGAAAGATGAAGGGAGAGAGAGACCTTACTGCAGTGAGTCATGAATGAGCTTGGCGGTCTAAAAGGGACACATGCTCTTTGATCCTCCTCTAATAATATTTCTCAAGCACACTTCAATTGAAATGCCACCACCAAAGGGAGACAAATGACTGATGACCAGACACAAAAATCAATAAGTGGATTTATCAACTGCCTGTGAAAAGACACACATCAAGTTTTGAACACTTTTTTAAAGAGCAATTTCAAACATGTAGCCAATATTTAAGCACTGTGGTGTCTAGAATGCAAAGTCTAAATTATTCAAGGCCAGCTGACATTTTATCTCTTTAGCCTCACAACTTACTCTATTGCCATGAAGAGCAGAATAATGTCAGCTATAGCCTAGGGGTTGCAGTAGTTGTATTTTTGCCACTCTAGACTTGTGGGCTAAATTTGGATGACTCTCTCAGAGGCTGTCAAGCTCATGCTCCCTGCTCCAGCAGCTCATTCATTCACTGCAGGGGAAGTACGCCATCTAGTGCAGCAGTATGAAGGTTCACAAAGGAATCTGAAAATACATAGGAGTAGATCAGAGACGGGTGGATCAGTGTGTGCATGAGACTTTCAGTGAGAAGAGGGGATTCTCTGTTAAAATGAAAAAGATTATCATTGTGGACTCATGCTGTCTCATGCACATTTTAAGTCCCAATCAGATTCAGTAGAGACGCTGTATAAAGTCTCGGTTGATGACAATCCATAATGTAGTCTTACTTTTCTTTGTCATCTTTGGGAGGGGAGAGAATTTGGAAACTAGAGCAAGCTATATCAACAAAAGTATATCCTTTGCAGAAAGAAAGGTGCCGGTATATTGGGTACACCGAGCTAAATCTAATGCAGTCTAATACAACAGTCTGCAATAAGCTCTACCTTCGTGAAGGTTATAATGTAAGGTTTTAGTTGAAACTGTTTTAGAG
Source organism: Nannoperca obscura (assembly GCA_036024295.1). Classification (NCBI taxonomy): domain Eukaryota; kingdom Metazoa; phylum Chordata; class Actinopteri; order Centrarchiformes; family Percichthyidae; genus Nannoperca; species Nannoperca obscura. Next base: position 11,561 of record JAVQJL010079214.1, read on the forward strand.
ATGTGTTGATTCAACATATTTCATTTTGGAGGATGTTGTTGTGGTGCTGTATTGCATTATACTGAGAGGTGTTTCTGTATTTAGCTTGCCCTCATTGATAAACATTGGATGGATAAAATAACTGTACAATAGCATTCCACAGAGGTATTTTATTTTTAAATCAGAATTGCTCTGTATGTTATAGTAACTTTGTTGGAGAGGTAACTCATGCATGTATAGATGCATTCTACACCTGAAAAATAACGCTGGGAAATTTGCTGTGAACCTTTTGGTGGCCCTTGGTTGTCTGTGACCCCGGGGTAGTTGCCCGTTGCCCACTGCCCACTTTTAATTTACATTTACATTTGAAGTATATTGTCTTCTGATTTAAAGCACACATATAAGATCATAAATATTAGTTCACTCTAACATACATGAAATAGGAAGTTGTAGACGACTTTAATCTCATTTATTACACCTTATAAAACACGATACAAAAATTATTTCAAATTGAGTGTTGTGGTACTTTTTAACAAAAGAAAGTACAAGCCCATTTCACGACAACAGCACAAAGCAGCAACACAATAGAAAAATGTGGCCACCCCCTCCTTACTAATCGGCCCCTTTTACCAAATCTAAGGAGAGGAGTGGACAATTTGCTGTCTATAATAGCTCTCGCCCAAAGAGACAGGTTACTGAGGCGGTGAAAACCCACTCCGTCTGAAATGATCATGCTGGATCAGCTGTGGCATTGCGCGTCTCCCAACCGTGAAGAACTGCAGGCCGATAATTAAAGCGCTTATTGATTAGACTTTACGCGCTCCTGTGTCCTCTGGACCGTGAGCCGGAGGCACAGGGCGGGTCAGTCACTCTCACTATGCTAATGTCTATGGTAATATAGCCCGTCGGTTTAAGTCGATTATTGACACTTTACCGAAATGGACGGTTGATCCACAATTGAAGCTTTGTGTGGATGGGTCAATGGCAACGAGAATGATACAGGGGTCAGTTTCATTTCAACTCCACTGGTTTCAGAGAATGAATTGGAAATGACTTAGTTAAATGAAATATTAATTAGAAAGTAAATTACATTTCTCAACTCCATGTGGGATTTCTGTTAATCGTCCTGGAATTGAGCAGAAATATTCAAAATCTATCTATTGAGGCCCTGGGGAATGGGCCAGGGACCCTACGATCAACCTCTCACTGGTTTCATTTAGGCATTTATATCTTTCTGTATATGTTTGCACAACCAGTATGTGTGTGTGTGTGTGTGTGTGTGTGAGAGAGAGAGAGAGAGAGAGAGAGAGAGAGAGAGAGAGAGAGAAGAAGAAAAGACAGAGATAAAACGAAAAGAGCAAAGCATGAGAAGAGAACTGCCCATACCTGGCCTGCTGAAACAGAGAATAACACTGCTTGATGGTTGATGGACCTCTGGTGGGTGCTGGTGCTGGGGGCAAAGCGGAACAGCATGCAATCAGTCTGAGAAAGGTCTGTGTATTGATCGGTGTGTATGGCTCCACTGTTACATATCAAAAACATCTCTGCTCTTCCCAACACTTCTCTAGCTCTAAAAATGACCTAAAGTGCACTGCTCTTTAAAGCAGTCCATCCCCAGACAGCCGTTCGGCCTGTCACGCTGAGGCACCAGCGTCTTGCAGACTCAGACCCAGACACATAGCTCTTTGTTACAACATACCTGGCCTTTATAGAAGTTTTCTTGCTGTTTTTCCTACTCGAGATGAACTTATCAGTATGTGTACACAGACAGGAAGGAAAGGGAGGAAGTTAATCAGACTGATCATTATAATTTGAAAAAAAAAAGCAGACAGTCATATCTTTATCTCCTAAAATGAATCAATACAATCCCTCAGTGTTGCAAAGGATAAAATTAAACCTTGATCTGTCTGGAGCTGATTCTTTATTAAACAGACAGAGCAGGCACATCATCTGATGCTCCTTTAATTATGGGTCTCATTTGCTACATGTCACTCACATTGTGTCTTTTCCTGCAGGCACATGTGTGTTTGCTTTGAGCCGTGCACCAACCAGTGATGTGTTTCACATTGGAAGACTCTTTCTCTGCCTCAGACTGGTTTTAAAAACCCCACACTTACTGTACTAGACTGGCACGAAAGAGTATACAGAGGACACAACCATGATTTAGGGTGTGTGAAACATGCATGAGGGGGTGTGAGAGCATACAGTGTGATCAGAAAGGTGTGGTTTAAGGCAGAGGAGTTTGGTTTCATTATCCCTTTTCTCACTTATGCTCTGTGCATGATAAGGTGGGGTTTTCTAAAACAATAACCAAATTTAATGCAGCCTTAAAGTGTGTGTGTGTGAGTGTCTCTTAACATGCATCCATATGTAAATGTGTTCTTAAGTATGCCCTCGTGTCCATGTACAGGGGCTCGACAATGTGCTTCTCATTCCCATTTGCGGTCGATATCGGATGAGGATACGAGAGTCAGTATTGATTGTAATTTCCTGCGATGCTACGTTCCACTCTTTTGCTTTATCAGGAGACTAATTCCTATCAGCTACGCTGTCGGCCAACTAACAGCCCAGGCTGCTGCCCAGACAACAACTAATATATAAGAGGGGAACGAATAATGCAGTGAAGCATTTCTCCTCTGACAAACAGGTTGCCACAGGGATAGTAATGATGAGGCTGGGACATTGGGTGTGGAGAAATGTGTATGTGTGTGTATTTGAATGCCAAGTACATCAGTGCACGCAGGTCACTGTGTGTGTGTGTGTGTGTGCTTGCTCAGTGTGTGCATGCACGCCTTTGTGGGTTTGTGCATGTAGTATGTTCTCGAGTGTGTGTGTGTGTGTGTGTGTGTGTGCGTATTTGTATGTATTTTGTGCTTGGTGAATTTACTGATTTTAATGACAGGACATTTGGGACGACAGGCGTTTGTGTACCTTGGGACTTGCTGTTGTTGACTGAAGGAGTCAAGGGCATGAAGCTAACATCTGCTTTCCATCCTGACAGCAGGTGGACTGCCAATCAAGTGTTTATTTTTGCTGTCATTGTTGAACTGGTATAATGATGTGCTGGCAGAGATGAACCACTGGGCCCAGGTACATACTGCAGGTTTCAGGATCTCCTCCATGTCATCTTTTTCTGTTTTTCTCTCATTCACACCTGTTGTGTCTCAAGTCTCTCTTCAGTGGATTTCAATTGATCCTCTTTGTGTTGCTGTTTATCTCTCTGCCTCTTTCTGCGTCTATCACCCTCACCTTGTCTATACATCTTTTTCTCTCTCCCCTTTCAGTCTCTCACTTAATCCATCTTCTCTTTCTTTCTCATTTTAAGCTTTAAATTGAGTCCATTATATCGTCAGTTTGCCTGGCTTCATGGTTGGTTGAATGCTGTTATAACTTGATGCTTTATGCCTGTTCATGGCTTCTGAATACACTATTCAGCTGTGAAGTGGTCCCCAGCTTCGGCTACCTGGGCGTACACCTCAGCATGGACCTCAGCTGGAGAAACCAGACTTCCTGTCTGGTTAGGAAGGCCCACCAGCGCCTCTACTTCCTCAGGATGCTGAGGCGTACCGGACTCGGGAAGTCAGTCCTGACTTCCTTCTACAGGTGTGTGGTGGAGAGCATCCTCTGCTCCAGCATCACTGTGTGGCA
>JAVQJL010079215.1:0-22372 GCA_036024295.1 Nannoperca obscura
AATGGAGCGAGGACATAAATAATACCATGACAAAAGATGTTATACAAAACAATACATATTGCACAATCTATTGCACATTTCTGTATTTAACTATACGGTCTCCCCTGTTATTAGTCTGGATAGTTGTGCTAAAGCTCCACATCCAATTTCCGCTGTTAAATTCTAAATAAAATGTTCCTTCACAGCTCACAGTGGCCGTATAGTCTTTCTATGGTCTGACAGAGAGAATAGCCAGAGTCAGACTGGCTCCCCATTATCACAGCATGATGGCTCTCCCACGTAACTCCCAACACTCATGGCTTTTCTCTCTTCTATTATGTGGCACATGTGGGTGAAAAGTGGGGGGACTTTCTGTAACTGTCTATCTTTAGCCTATTTTTCTTTCATGTGTTGGGCCTGTGACTGCAGCATTAATGATGCCTTTCTCGACTGGATCACTACAAGCTAAAAACAGATATTGGAGGTAGTTCCCATAGATTTTTTATTATTGCATGATATATATAAATGGAATGTAAATGAGGGTGAAACAGAAAATGAAAGTCAATAATTGTTGGATTTACACAATTGCTTATCTATTTTTTGTTTGTTTTGCTTTTGTACATTTTATGCCTTTATTAGACATCTGAAAGCTGTGAGTGAAAAGGAAATAAAGAGAGAGAGGGGGAATGACAGGTCGCTGTGAATGAGGGACGTTGGGCCATGGTCCAACGCCACCATGGGGGACCCTGCACTTTCTTATCTTAAACACCCATATACAATTTTTGGGGGGGCATAGACCTATCTTATATATACATAAAACGTGGAGAAGAAGATTATACAGTGTTAATTTAGATTTGTTTTTTCTTATTTTCTAACATGAATAGACTCTGAATACATCTGTTCTTCATGAAAAAAATGAAAAAAAACCTAAATATTTTCACAGCCACCTTCAAGCAGGGAGTTTAAATAAATGTTTAACATATTCTGGCTGGGGTGTCACTTTGAATCTTTCTTGTGTGGATCCATACCACTAGCTGCTGAAATAAAAACAATCCTGCTGATGCAGAAGTTTCTGTGTGATTGTAATACCTATGATGACATTGATTCTTACATCATTTCTAACATGTTAATGGCATGGTCAAAGTGTAATCATAATGTGGATTTGACTATAAAGAAATGAGTGGAAACTACTCTCCAAAGAAGGCTTTATTGGATTAAACTCTAAAAACACAGTCCACTTAGAGTATAAAGAACTGAATAAAACTCCTTCAGTAACATGGTGCCATCGCTATAAGCCTGAGATTAGAGGGCATATCTAGTTCCCCGCCAGGAAAATTAGATCAGTGACCTGCAGAGCGGATTCACAGTCTGCAGTCCAATAGCCACTTATGATGGCCTGTGATGTTTTGCCTGCCTTTTTATCCACATGTATTGTTTATCATGTCCTGAGCGGACCATTCAGACATCAGAAGTGTGTCTTGTTTTTGTTCTCTCGTACCTCATGTTGGGAGAAGACTGGTGGGTTGTTGTTCTCATCCTGCACCGTCACAAACACAGTGCAGGAACTGTTTAGACCTGCCAGGGAACATCATCACAGCTTCTGTTAGTGACTCAGGGTCAGCCCATCACACACATAAAGTATGCTGAAGGAAAGGCAAGTACCTCATTGTGCATCCATCACACCCTGATCCAGGAGTCATGTATACCACATCATCTGTCACCCCAGAGGCTACAGTAGCATACATACATCCCCTGGACGCTATAGTATCAATAAAGCTACTGACACTCTAGTTCACAAAGCTAATAAACCCTTGGTATCATTATGAAAGACGCAATGTTTTTTTGTTTTTTTTACATATACGTACACATTCTGTTTCTCCTTGGCACAGTAACTCTCTCCTCTTGATTGGCACCTTTAATGTAATGCCCTTTCTTCATTATTACAGACATTTAATGGCCACTGTAATTGGCCATTACCAGTTCAATAATATTTAATAATAATTAATAATTAAAGGGATGCACTATTTTCATACTCGAATACTTAATTTAGTTTTCTTCCACAAATTATATTTTTCTAATTTGTGCTAGCAGCCAAAAGTGAGCCAGGAGAACCAAAGCACAGCTCCTGTATCTGTCTACAGGATGGGTCTATATTTGTCTACATAATAGAAGCATATTGGGAGCAAGCAGGAGAAATAAGGAGGTACAAATAAGTTCTGAACCTTTTTTGTTTGTGTACAAATATATTATTATTTTATGTGTAAAGTAAAAACATAATTTTACTTGCTAATATTACAAGATATCAAGTACCGATATACTGTGATCTGTTATGTAAATCTATGCATTTAGGGTTTTTACATTTATTTGTATATGTTTACTTCCTAGAAATAAATAAAAACAAAACTGGCCTCCCAGTCATTTGCCAGTCATCTCCAATATTCTACTCCTCACCACATAATGTTTTACTTCAGCGACAGGAAATACCAGTATATTAAATTAAAGAGTCACAGTTAAAAAGGCATTAAGGCACCTCTAATGAGGTTGCAAAAAAAAGAAATCACAATATGAGGATGGGTATTTTGGATCACCTTTGGCATCCTCAGCAGTGATGGTGAGGGTGTATTGAGGCGCTGTGCCCTCCATACTGTCTGCTTGGACGGAGATGACCCCTGAGTCACGGTCCACTCTGAAGAGGGCACGAGGACTCTCTGGAATTTGTCCGACTAAACGATAGAAGATCCGCACGTTGTCCGTCTTGGGATCGTCGTTATCGGCTGCCTGCACTGTCAGGATTTCTGTCCCTGGGGAAAGATACATCAGTGAAGAGCAGTAATGGTTGGCCCCCTAAAAGGCGAGCGCACAACTGGTTTGGCAGCAAGTTCAGAAAACCAGAAGTAATAAAAAGACAGAAAAATGGTTCATTGTCACACTCTTTTTTAATTCAGCCACATGTATTGGAAAAAATATTTGTGTGCAGGAAAACAAAACAAATTCCAAAAGTGATTAAAGGAAATTAAATGAAAAAGAAAAAAGTAAAAAAGGTGAGAGCATCTAACCCATTTACAGTCATAACATCTCTTAAGATACAATTTACATTTCTTAAAAATGCTATTTTTCCCCTCATATAATTATTTCTCTTGTCACTGAATTTCAAATTTTCTAAATGATTCAATCAGAATCTCAGACAACTTTCAGTGATCATCCATGCAGAGAGGGTTTCTGTAATAGAGCCAAAATGTTTTTCTCTACGAAGTAACTTACAGTCACACAGCACACTGAACGAGAAAAAGGGGGTGGAAGGATATAACAATAGCTTTCTCATTTAATCCTCACTCAGTGATTTCATTTAGATTAACAGATTGTCCTGCCTCATTCATTTCCCAGAATCAACCCGTTTTAGAGCATCAACAAAAAAGCTTTTACAACACACCATGTGCTTATTATGAGCACGGGTAGGAGTGAATGTGCTTTCCTAGTGTCCTGGCTAAAATCCCAATCTGCTTTCACAAAAGGTATCTGGCACTCTCAGCCCTTTCATCACTGCAACATCTCTTCCAGCCAGTGTTGCCTCTACTATGTTGTGAAACAATATTCCCATTATAGTGCAAATGTGACAAACGATTACTCAGAGGTCTTTAAGTTTTGAGACTATATTTTGAGTATTTTGAGTATATAGATATTATTAAGTATTATTACATGAAAACACTGTGACAATTGACTCTACAGAAAATACAGCTTTGGAAAGTGATTAGTTCACACATGTTAAAGTAGCATAAGAGAGACTTGTTATCACCATTTTGTTTTTTACAAAACATTTACAAATATTCTTTGAAACTGCTAAAATATATATATTTTAAAAGTTAGTTACCTCGGGCAGCCAGTTCCTTGACCACAGTATGGTACTGTGCCTGTGGAAAGGTGGGCCTGTTATCATTGGCGTCGCCCACCATCACCCTCAACTCCACAGGCTTGGCAATCTCTCTGCCATCTGGACGCTCAACCACAATGCTGATCTGGAACTGACGAGGCAAAGAGAGAATCGCAATGTTTGCCTCCAGAGTATTAAAGAGACAGACATATCTGGTCAGCTGGTTAGGCAGGTGTGGAACCTTTACATTGTGACCTCAGCAGTATGGCACTTAAACTGCCCCTGAGGTAGACTGGTAACTAGTGCAGGGTGTTCCCCAATGTCCTAAAAGGTAGCATGTAGCATGTCTATCATGTCATTCTGTCAACTACAGATTAAACCAAAACCATAAGGACGCAGGCAGGTAAGCTTTTTTTTATTTCCATTAAATGTTCACTACAGAAGGCACAAAATGCAATATGCTGGAAGCATGTGTTTAAAAATGAATCACACACATCCAGTGATGTAGCTCAGTCCATCTTTGTTGTTCTTTGGCCACTTGAGCATTTGTGCCAGAATATATTGTTCAGTGAGCCATTCAAAGGATGTGTTCAAGGAACATAGATGTGCTTTTCAGGTGTTTGGGTTGCTTCCTTAATTAGCTCTGCACGGTATAAAAATAGACTGTGCTCAGTGCTTCGTTGCAATAACATGTACCAGGGTTCCTTTAATTAAAAGATAATTAGGCTATAAAATAAGTTTTCTTTTAATAAACAACATAAGAAATTGTTCAGTGCCATTTAATGTGTCACTCCATATTGTTCTTCTTCAGCATTTTGAATTAACAGTCTTGCTCCCAGACATTAGTTGGTGAAAATAATTGAATGACATCCACTTAAAATGACAGTAGCACAACATATCGCAAACTGACATGTATTATTAGGTGTTGGAGGTGTTTTGCTTGCAGTTATACAGACCTGGTCTTGCGTCTCTCTGTCCAGAGGGGCGTTGAGATAAATTACTCCTTCTCTGCTGATGGTGAAGAGCATCTCTGGAAACTCCCCCTCCAGACTGTACTGTGCCTGACTTCCACTCCATTTGACCTATGTAAACACAACAACAAAACATTTTCTACAAACAAAATGTAATATATATACACTATATGGAGAAAAGTATTGGGCTACCTACACATTACACCTACAGGAGCTTTAATGACATCCCAGTCCAAATGAATATGAAGTTGGTCACCCGTTTGCAGCTATAACAGCGTCCACCCTTCTGGGAAGGCTTTCTACAAGATTTTGGAGCGTGTCTGTGGGAATTTCTGCCCATTCATCCAGAAGAGCATTTGTGAGGTCAGACGCTGATGTTGGACGGCCTGGCTCGCAATCTCCGTTCTAGTTCATCCCGAAGGTGTCCAGTGGGGTTGAGCTGAGGGCTTTGTGCAGGACAGTCAAGTTCTTCCACACCAAACTCATCCAACCATGCTTTTATGGACCTTGCTTTGTGCACTGGGGCACAATCATGCTGGAACAGAAAAGGGCATTCCCCAAACTGTTTCCACAAAATTGGAAGCATAGAATGTTCCATAATGACTTAAAATGAAGTTTTAAGATTTCCCTTCACTGGACCTAAGGGGCCAACCCCAGAAAAACAACCCCATCCCTCCTCCACCGAACTTTACTGTTGGCATAATGCAGTCAGGCAGGTAACGCTCTCCTGGCATTCGCCAAACCCAGACTCGTCCATCAGACCACCAGATAGAGAAGCGTGATTCGTCACTCCACAGAACATGTTTCCACTGCTCCAGAGTCCAGTGGTGTCGTGCTTTACAACACTCCATCTGATGCTTGACATTGTGCTTGGTGATGTAAGGCTTGCATGCAGCTGCTCGGCCATGGAAATGCATGCCATGAAGCTCCCGGCGCACAGTTTTGGTGCTGACATGAATGCCAGAGCTGGTTTGGAACTCTGCAGTTATTGAGTCAGCAGACTGCATGGCTAGGTGCTGGATTTTATGCACCTATGGCAATGGGACTGAATGAATTCAATGAATTCAATGATTAAGAGGAGTGGCCCAATACTTTTGTCCATAAAGAGAATATAAAAATGTGGTACACAATTGCAGTATATACCTAGAAAGCAATTCAGCAGAGTCCGCATGATGTATACGTACAAAGCTATGCTACCATTTATTTACATGATAAGGAGCCAACCAAATGCACTGACAATGATGTGGAACAGAGAGCACAGCCAAAACTAACTATGCAGGCTGAAGGGGATTTTCCACTCTGCTTTACAGCCCTTGACAGAGGGCTGTGCAGTGGGGCTGAAAGGGTCCTTGTAGCCATCAAACAGCACCCAACAAGGAGAGGGGCCCAGCCGCAGCACAGCTGATGCACACCCAAGACATGTGTATCTCCTCAACACACTGTCACACACTCCTCCCTTGTTTTGGAGATGGCTGCCCAAACACTATGCTTTTGTATACACAAAGCCGCTTCACACTGCTGGCTGCCTCTGTGTTATGGTGTGTTTCTAGACCTCAGAACTTAAAAGAGATATGTTTAAAGAGCTGATTAATGATCACAGACTTCTCTAGATAAACTTCAATACAAAAGCCTATGAAGTCATCTGTTGTGCCTCTGTCAGCCTTTGAGTCTGCAGAGCACGTTCTGATAGCTTGTGTTTGAGCTGCGTCAAGAGCACCTCATATCTTTGTGTGCTTTTCGACAAGACACGGTTGACTGGAGAGTAATGAGCTGCTGGATTACAGAAAAGAGTACAAAGGAAATATTAAAATATTAAAGCTGAAACAATGTTTTAATTATCAAAAATGCCAAACATTTGCTGGTTGAAGCTTGTCAATTATCTTTTGGTTTTGGAGCACTACTTTGACAAAACAAGCAATTTAAACATGTCACTTTGAGGGATTTGGGAAATTATAATGCAATTTTTTTCTATTATCTATTATGAATAGATACATCAAGAATGGAAAATAAGCATTAGTTGCAGCCTTATAAAATATATGATATGATATGATATTGACATGGTAAAAATTGGATGGCATTTGTATTGTTTGTAAGATCCAAATCTATAAATAACAATTGAATTTGACTTCAGCAGGTGAATGTGCAGCAAATGACTGCAAAATGTATTTTGGATTGAAGGCAGAACAAGTATTAGAGAGACAGAAATTAAGGGAGATTTGTCTTGTTTGGGGGTTTGAAACATTAAACCTGCAATTAGTCATTGTCTGGCCACTTGGGGGAAGCATAAACAAGAGGTAAACAAAACACTGAAATATTATCACCTGATGAAGTTCATACTGCAAATAAGTTAGCATAACAGTTGTCTTATTTACATTTTCATACACATGTACATACTGTACATACATGTACTCATGTGATCAATTGTTCATAAAAATATTGATTATAGCAGTTTTAATCAGATCACCATAGGTGATCAATGTTTGCTGAAGCACCACATTGGTACATGCATCGTTTGTAATACTGAACACTGATAATAAGGCCATGATGAAGGTCGAGTGGTGCTCAAACTTATTCTGCAAAAAATAATCTGATTTCATTTGATTGTGAAAACTGACAAATCAATGCAGATAAGAGCCTTAACTCATTCATTCACAGGCTATGAGGCCTCTCTTCCACTCCAAAGTCTCAATAGATTGCATTACTGAGTTCAAGTAGTTGTACTGATTGCATTACATAATCAAAGTTTTAGGCAGGCAATCAGAAACATGCAACAGATAACAGATAGAAATTAACCTCCCTAGCCCCAGTGGCGCAAAAGTACCGATAACAAATGCCTGGATTTTATATTTAAAATTACATCCAGAGCTTGTTTTGATCTGATTGCAGAATCAGTCAAATTGATCACAACAGCAATATCGATTTAGTTGTATAACTTTTACACAGAGAAGGATGATGGCAGAAATGCATAAAGTACGCTAAGCAGAAGATTGATTTCAGCAAAATGTCATCCCACCATGGACGATGTCAGCACAAGGAGAAGACAACATTTGTTACAGATGAGTGAATGTGAACATGACTGCTCCATGTATCTGAGACAGTAGGGGAGGTGAGAGCCATAGACTGCGCCATTGAACATGACTATCTGTGTATGTGTCATAACAGCGGTTAGTCCCACCGCCTACTGAGCACAGCAGTACAATCACTCAGCGTGGGCAAAATGAGGCTTTCCCTAAGTGAACATCCATGTTAACCTTATCAAGTTTTGTGTGATTTATATTCTCAAAGGGGACGAATGGGACACTAACTAAATGGTTTTAGTGTGATGTGAAGGAACAATAGAGGCTTTATTTCTCACTCTCTTAACACATTTTTCATTAGAAATTAAAACGGAAATCTGCTCAGAGAAATATTTTCACATAGCCTCATTTACATATAGAGGCACAGATGCCATTAGCTGATATTAAAATTATGAAAAAGAATTATCTTTAGAAAATCACCAATGTGTGTATTATGACATTGATTATTAGGTATTAAACCTACAAGACAAAAAGCAAAAAAAGCAAATGTGCCTACACTTGTGAATCCACACGTTTTCAGTGGGTGGAAAGGGCTGTTAGAACAGGAGAGATGAGAGGATGAGGGCGAGTGTGGGGGAGGTGGGAGAAGAATGGAGGAGGGGGAGGTATTGTGATGTACCTACTGGCCACAGTGACTCTCAGAACCTGCACAATTCATTTAATTCAGCAAAAGAATCAGCTCTACAAGTCTCTTTCCTTCCAGTTCTCTGTAGTAAATGAATAAAGTTTATTTTTTTCTGTGCAGGCATACATTTGTAAAAGACATTTTCACAAAGGATAACAGCCACAGCTAGCTAATTTATTTCCCCATGTGTTAAAAAACCTCTGAGGGCTTTTGAGTTATTTATAGACATGTAGCTGATATGGCTAATATTATAACAACCAAAAGGTTAGACAAGACAAGGGGCAGACATGGACACAGTCATATGTTGAACATGAGGAAAACCTATGAACTGAATTTACATCATGGTATTGCAATAATGTAGGACAGTAACTCTTATTAAAACTAAAATAATTAAAATAAATATATGTTAACCCAAACTCAGAGCATTGATTGATGATCAGATATTATCAGGTGATACATTTTGGAGTTGGCCCACAACAAAATAGTGACTGACTCTGTGGGCTTATGGACTTTTTGAGGGAGAGATTACTTCCCAAATGTTATTTGAACAAAGGATTTACAGCGTTAGATCTGAAAATGTGCCCATATCCTCATAAAATCACCATGGTTACTGTTGTAGTTTCTTTGGATGCTGTTCCAATTTTTTATTTCAACTAACTTTATTGGCAGGTAGGGCTGCAACTTACAATCATTTTCATTAGAAACTGATCAGGCAATTCAATTTTCTTAATTTATCAGTTATTCATTGGGTCTTGAAAATGCTAGAAGGTGTTTGCCAAAAGATGTTTGTCATCTTTGTTTGAAAATGAAAAAGATTTACAATAATTTTGACAAAATTTATTATCAGAATAACTGCTGATTAATTTTTTCCTGATGGTTTAATCAGTGAATTTGCCAAAGGTTACATAATAGTTGAGATATTAAGTAAATACATATGCCAAAAAAAAGGAAAAAAAGAATGACTGTCTCTGTATGATGTGAAATACTTAAATATCTATAATGAGCTGTCAAATGTGATTTAACTAACAAGCTGTATTAGTAAAGTCTATTTTAGGGTGGATTTTCCCTTTCAGCTGTTAGGTTTGTATGATAGCCCTCAGAGTGGTGGTGGTGGTTGGTGGGTGGGAAAGTGAGTGACAATGGAGTTAAAGTGACTCAGTCAGGAGGTAGCCTGAAAGGATCCATGGCATTTGAACAGCATCAATAATTCAGTATTTGCTCACTTAGGAGGACCAAAGAGCCACTAAAAACAGAAACTGGCAACATGATGCTACTTTACTCCGTCCAGGCTATTAACAGAGTTTGTTTTATTTTAATATGATAGTTGACAGTTTCTAGTTGGAACAGCATTAACAATAAAGTCAGCACTGGCCCCATGATTTATGGTAAAAATCAAATGATTGAAAGTGGTTTTAATGTATAGGGTAAAAACACTTCACATGCTAAGGATGATCAAGGTTTTGCTGCCTCACCTGTGAGATGGGGATGGGGTAGGGACCTGGGAGGTTCTCCTGAAGTCGCACGGGGTCGGGCGATGCCCAGGTGTTCCCAGTCACCTCAACAGTAACGATGCCAGTGGTGAAGAAAGCGTTTGCCTTCCCAGCCATGTCCTTCACCATCACTGAGAGTTTATAACGGCCACACATCTCTGGGTCCAGAGAAGGTGCTCCTGGTGGTCACAGTGGGATAGATGATACAGGAATAGTTCAGTCTCATCAATTTCATTTCATAATTTACATCAACAAATTTAAAGAAACACAAAAAGGGAAAAAAATAAATACAAACACCACACAATGATGAGACGGCTTATGGAAACAAATAATGGAAAAGTTGACAATATATTCCCTCAGACAGAGACATTATAAACATTGCATGCTAAATTTAACATATTTTCTAAGCCATCTGAGTGCTGTATTCAGCATTTAATTTTCAATTTCTTGCTAAAATGGAAAATAAATAACACAAACAGTCCACTAGAAGGGTAATCATAACCATTGGTTACAGCTGAGCGGAAAATAAAGTAGAAAATCAAGGAGGTAATTGTCAATTTTCACTGCTGCTATGAAGCTTTGTGATAACCACCAGCAGCAGCAGCAGCAGCGTGAGATCGAAGGGGCCCGGCAAGTGTGAAAGTCATCCAGCTCCTGCTGAGCTGTAACAAAGGGCAATACCAGAGCTACAGAAATAGCACCAGCATACAGGACTTTACTGCATCTAGGGTAGGTATGTGTGCACTGTATATGTGTACTGTATGTGTATGTCTGCTTCCCCAAAAGAAGTATTATTGGTCAACATATGTATCACATCTTAATATATTGTTATTAAGATGTATTATGCTGAATTCAACTTTTTGGGGGGGAGGGGCTTTTACAGGATGTATTGGATTTCATTTTCTCCCATTTTGATCGAATTTTAGACCTTTTGAAAAAAGAGAGTTCACATCTCTGCTTCTTAGTTTCTTAAATCTTCTCCAGTCAGATTTTGTCTTGACACATTCAAAAACTTAATTTAAGGCAGAGCTTGTCTCCATATTAGCACTGCGTTTTATATCAGAGCCCTACCAATACTGGATTATTGAGGCAGATACCCATAGCATTATTTGAGAGTTTAAGGAACAAAGATACTGAGTACACAAACTATGTAATGGCAAATTCAAAACTTTCACAAACATATCTTGGGCATTTCTGAACTGCATTTTCTTGCGTCTCATTGACTGATATTGATTTTTTTTTACAAAATCCTAATAATGTATTTATTATTTGTGGCAGTGTTGGAGACTAATAGTTCCATAAGTGGTTTGTTCAAACATTTCTAACTTGCAACAAAGAAATTAGAACCTTTTTTGAGTGTGTGTAAGGAACAGGCTTCTGAAGTTGCAGGGAGTTTATACTAAACTGGAGCACACTGCATCCGAAGTGTTGTCCTAGAATACCCTGCATTGTGAACTCCCTGAAAAAAACATGCTTACCAAAACTTCTTTTTCAGGGTCAAACAGAGTATCACATTAACTTGATACTTTCCCTACTGTCACTAGTTGGGACTGACCTTCCTCAGTGAGGGAAACCTCTCCAGTGATGGAGTCGATGAAGAACATTTGGCTGGAAGGAATCCTGGGTGTCTGTTCCAAGAGGCTGAACCGCAGCTCAGCGTGGGCAGTGTTGCGGTCATCACGATCCAGCGCCTCCACCTGCATGAATGGGATCCCTGAGAGACACAGCCGGCGCAGAGTCAAAAATGTTAGCTCCTGTATCACAGACGTCTCTCCTCACCACAAAATCAAAGCACATTAACTTTATCAATTCATACAGAAAAAGATAGAACACGGGTTGTACCAATCAGCAGGCACAAAACCAAAGACATACAAGCATTTTAAGTATGTGATTGATTTTATATATAGGTAAAAATACACCATTGTGGGCAATTTAGAATAAAAAGAAAACAAGATTTTATACTGTTACTGTTATATCATTTTTAAGTGATAAATAGCTCATAAAAACATGAAGAAATTGTTACTTTAGTTTACTATTAGAAACGTATCTTCAAGTCATATGATATTTTTCTTGACAAAAGTAAACCACAGAATGAGCAATGTAAAAATATTATTTTGTTGGGGATTCAGCAGTCCCAGTTTTCATGTTATACTGACAATAGTTGTAGTGTCCATCTCTTCCAAGGACAGAGGACATTAATTAATTCAAATAAAACACATTTAGGGTTTTGTATCTGAGCTGATGTGATCACTAAGCCTTGTGGCAGTTTTCAGAAAAGTCTTTGTTAGTGTAATGACAACGTAACTGATCCAGTTGACACATTATTAATTCTATTAATACTTGCACTTTCCTGGAATACATTAGGCATGTTTTCCATTATTTAGACAAAACTGAATGAGTTTTTTGTGTTCTATGTAGCAGGACTGACAAACGTGACCCAGACTGAAAAAGGTTGTGCAACACTGCGACACGTTGACGTCAGAGCTCAGAGTTCTCGTACCTTTGAGAAGCCCGAGCTGCACGCTGCCCCTCATGCTCTCCTCTATGAAAGTGGGCACATTGTCATTCTTGTCGATAACACACACTTCGACGGTGAAGCTCTGACGGTGTATCGATGTTCTGAAGGACACCTGCAGTGGCCACACAAACATGCTCTGTAAGAATCTTTAATTGACACACTTTGGATTCAGCATGCAGTCTTCCCATGAGAATCTAGTGACAACCTACAGGGTGAATCATTCTCCTCATACATTATTGAACATAAGCACATGGACCTCATATTATGAACAAGTCAGAATATTCAAAACCTAACCTTGTTATGTGAATTTGATGCTTCTTGAATAAATTAATTTGTGACTATTCAATAGATGAACATGTATGGAAAAGTGTTACCTGCAGAGAGTAAGACGGCTGTTTCTCTCTGTCCAGTGGTTTTAGAGCATACAGAAACTGAGCGTCGACACCAAATATCCCCTCATCATCCCCTGTTACCACCAGGTCACTGTAATTACCTGGTAGGCTATGAAGCTGAAGAGAACAGAACATGATTCATGAAATAATTAGTGTGTACTCCTTTTTAAAAGGAAGCCATATGCACAAACAACAAAACGTAGGACAACTGGACAGGCAGAGTAGCAGCATCAGTGATTTGATCTGAACGTGTGTTTAAGATGTCCAATTGAGACTTAAGAAAAAAATTCTTAAAACATTGACTAATTAAAGTAAATAACGCATGATTATAACCAAAAATAAAGTTGTTAACTAAATGTTGACTAAGAAACAATAACACCCATACTAGCTTTACCTCCACTTGTCCCACATGCCTTAAAGCAGGTCTGGTGATGTTTTATACATTTCTTACTTTCAATAAATCATGTTAAAAGACCAAAAACAACAATTTAATTGATTAACAAGTATTGTCTGTGTTGCCAAAGCCTGAAATAGCATGTTCCTCTAGTTGTCTAAAATCAGTGACCTACATTGTTGCATTAGGTGACATGATGCTAATTACCATGAACATGGCCACTGTAGTTTATTTAGGCCGTTACACATACAGTCTTCCTGCTCCTTTAAATAATTGCTAGCACACTAAATGTGTATTAATCCTCAGATGAAAATAGTCCCAAACAAATACACTATACTGTTGTTTGAATAAAAACTACAGTGTGCAGGTGTTGTAAGAAATTACTGAGCTGTTTATAAATTAAATTATTTTTAAAGGTTTTTTTCAGTGGGAATTAATGGGTTTGCGTGCCACAGACAGGGTAGGGAAGTTGAAAATGATTAAGAGATAGACCAACACATTGTTGGTTTTATTCTTTTTAAAGGATTTGTTGAGAATGAGAACTACATAAAATAATGCCCACATTATCTTTTAAATGTTGCGAGCATTCTGCCATTCAACTTGTCTGATGACCAAATTATCGTTATAACAATCCTACAACTTTGTAATACTTTGCAGGAAGCCCAGCCGAGATAAGTAGACACAAGGTTCAGATGGTTTGAATTCCCTAAATGAAGGTCCCCTTTAAAGCATAAATATATTTCCAAATGTCTACATTCAGAGCCAGTGGTGCGTTAGGGCTGGTCATTCACAGTAGACTACAAGATGATTAAAAACATTTGCAGTGCTTTGGTACTTTGTACTTTTTGCTAAATTGATCATTCAAGTTACAGTAGAAGAACTGACAAGCATAGCCCTTTCTGATGAAGAGACTATCTTGAAAAGCTTTTACCTTGAACAAATCTGGAGAAATGATTATGTCCTTTCCATTTATGACACAAAGTGGGGTGATTATCCAACTCCTCCATTCTGTCCATTATCACACTATTTGAAGAGTGTTAATGACTCTCAGTCCAACACAAAGACTGAAAATATGACTATGTTTCATACAAGATGTGATGACGTCACAATAAAACCTATTAAAGTGCCAGACTCATGCTGATACACAGTCCAGAGGATGTCTGAGTGACATGTATGAACGAAACCCCAGCCTCACTCGCCTGCCACCCAGCTGGATTGAATGCAGAGGCTGGGCCTGATGTCTGAAAAGCATTGTGAATACTCCAATTATAGTCTAGTGATGACGGCAGCATGTTCATAAATCTTTAACCTTGAAGATGAAAAAAGAGAGACTGATGCAATTCTGGCTTACTATCTACGTTCATCATAGCAATGATGGTTTTTTCACCATTTTCCTCACCACTAAAGGATCAACAGGCTGTAAAGGCTGGCAGGAAATGTTTTCATTTACCTGGTTTAATCTTTAGTAAAAGAAATGTAGTAATTCAATGTTGAGGACTCCTCAGTGGAGTACTACTAACAGCAGGAATTTAGACCTTTCCAACAGTTCTTGGTGCTTGTTTGCCATGTTGGCTTAGAGGTGCTGTCTACCTGAATCTCAAATTACTATATTTATGAATATGATATATGAAAATAAAAACGCCTACTCAGTATTGTACACTTTTGCTGATTTTCCGCTTAGATGCACCAGTTACCATACTGGCAACATTTTTGAAAAAAAGGTTAGGGTAGTAAGATTGGGGAATTTATAAGAATGACATGTCTAATTTCTTATCAGAAAGCTATGAACGCAAGAAGAACATTCGTTCTGTGAATTCAAGTAAATTGAACTGCCTTACCTTGGCCAGATACCATGGGAAAATACCATCGTAGTTTTCAGGGACACCAATTTTAACATTTGCCCCAGAGCACGGTGCAAATGTGTAAAGTATCACCAACTGTTAAACAAGATATTAAGTGTGTCTTAGTGAAATTGTTGATGCAGTACTTTACTCTCGTACAAACAGTTAAGAGTAATAAAAAAAGACCACATCTTACTATGAGAGCTATGATGAGCACTGGTGTAGCTCCTCTGTCAGCCATGAGTGCCTGTAAATGTGGCATGATCACAGCATTTCAAACCACATGGCCTCAAATCAACAGTCAACACAATTTCTGTTTTGTTACTGATTCACCACCATGGAATTCTTTCATACGCGCAGATTTCAGTTTTTACATGTGCGACAGCCTGCATTTAAATACATAACTACCTACAAAGCTGTTTAAAGCAACATCTGACCCCCCAGTCGGTAGGAGAGAAGACCAATAAAGCCACATTTGATTCAGTTAAAATCAAGTTAGATGGATTACGTCATTTCATTGGAGCCTTAACGTCTGTCAAATATCTTTTAGATACATCTGCTTCGTTAGCAATAACAAATCACAAGCTATAGTAAAATGTGCAAGTAACAGTGATGCCCTATACTACATTAACTCCAATTCAAGTCTCTAAAGTATAACAACATTGTTAGATATACAGTTGCTCAACAATAGCAGATGATGACAATGATAAAAGATGGCTTTTTTGCCATCTTTATTGAACTTATAAAATTGCCCTCCCATTTTAAACAAATCGTATTGTATCTTACCTTCTCCAAATGATGTGTGTGTTCCCTCTGAGAGCTGTGAGAGGAGTTTAAATTGGGTGGAAAAATTGCGTACTTGTACTCTTTTGGTGGATTAATGGTTAACACCTTCAGATAAACATGCTTAACTACCTTGTTTCCTTCCTGTAAAACCAATGGCCGGTGAGGTTCCATTCCACTGATACGATCAAATTAATATTCATGAGGATGTAAACAACATCTACTTCTCTTCTGCTGCATTCTGCTGAATACGTCGCTTTGGGAATAATGACAGAGAAGATTTTATGTTTTGATTTTATATTTTATTGTAAAAGGAAATCAACGTAAACAAAGAATTTCCAAATAATGTCAAGGTTCACAAGACTAATATAACTTATTGCTTTACTCAAACATTCGCAACCTGAATTCAATGTTATGGAACAACATCAAAAAGCAGACGTTTTCTCTTATCTCGGTGCTTGTCCTTAGTAACTTGGCCGAGGCACGAACCTGCGTACCACGTTTCAAGTAAATATGACTCCAGATGACCTAGTATTGTGATCCTTTACCATGTCTGTAAGGATAATGAGATGTATGTTGCATTCAGGATCATTCATGTTACAGTATATACATCCCCTTCAATGAAGGAGCACAACAATAACCCAACAGCAAGGCAATATTTGCAACTCATTAGACATAACAAGCCTTTATGGATCTTTTCATACATACTGATCATGTTATGACAGCAACATGTTTAAGGCAAACAAAAACATTTAACAAAATAAACTAAATGTTTGAAAAGCTTCATGCAGGTTATCACCATCATCATGATATGACTTGAATAATGTCAGTCATTTTTATTCATTAAGTCCTCTCTTTGCTTTTGGTTGGTGTCTAAAAAATAAAAATATATTTCTGTACAGCTCTATTAGTCCTTTAGGGTTAGTGTTAAAACACACACAGCATCTGGTCTTCAGAGGCCAAAGAAAAAATGTCCATCTGCCCCGTCTGTTCCTCAGAGTACTGTTAGGTCATGGCAGGACTTTGACTTCTGCCTAAAAGCCATCTTCTTGTTCTTGCGTGCAACCATGCGGCCCAGAAACCGTTTAGCCTTCTTGCCGATGCTCTCTCTACGCCTGCAGTTGGCCATGCGTCGTGCGTTCTCCTCCTTGCTGTCTCTCCTCAAGCGGATTTGTCTGACAATGCCCTCGAATAGGTCCTGCACATTGTGATGTAGGGATGCAGATGTCTCAATGAACTTGCAGTCGAAAACCACTGCACAGGCACTTCCTTCTGCAATAAAGAAAATGTGTACTTTGAGAAGATGCACATAATGAAAACATTAGGGTAGAAGTTCAAGTAGATAGGTAGGTAGTATAGGCTGAAAACTGAAAAGGGAAAGTCTAGATAGCATAAATTAAGTGATAATAGTTTTAAGACTTTGGCAGATAGCTGTAGTTTGCAGTGGTAGTGGGAAATGTGGCCTGACCACACCAAAGCTGGTCAAGCCCAACGAGTTCTGTCAGATCTAATCATGAAAGCCTCAAGAATAGCTTTTAAGCTTCAAATGATAAATATTAAATGTTTTAAATTAACCAAACTTCATTACACACTTTCCCTGAGCTTAAAACCTATCTTAGCGTAACAAATCATACGTCTGGTCTGTGGCAGATTTTAGATTTAAAAGTTAGTAAATTATTTTTGACTTACCATCTACAGACACCTCTCTGGACCGCACCAGGTCACTCTTGTTGCCCACAAGGATTATGGGAATGTTCTCTGACTGCCTGGCTCGGCGCAGCTGAATACGCAGCTCTGACGCCTTCTCGAAGCTTGATTTGTCTGTCACTGAGTACACAATGATGTAGGCGTCTCCCATCCTCATGCACTGTTCCTTCAGCCACTGGCTGTTATCCTTCAGGAAAGACACAGATACCAAGTTTAGCATCATACATGGCTGATCATACCTTTTATTGATGTAATATGCATGAATCGATGTAAATGGACATAAATAATACATAACTCACCTGTTCCCAGATGTCATACAACAAAATAGATGACTCTTCTTCATCCACCACGATAGATCTGTCATAAGTGTTTCCTGAGGGCAAAAAAAGAAATATAATGTTACACGCTGACAGAGAGGAGCAAAGCATCTCTTATCTGAGCAGTCGTCTTTGTTGTCAGTGTGTGTTGTTGCTTTTCTTCACACTGATTTTAGCACATATTTTCTTCTGTAGTCTACACATTGAAGCAGTTGAGCACAGCCTGTGATCAGGCCATCACTGGCCTTTTATTTTCCCCTTCACATTATGCTATTGACTGTGTTTCTGACAGCTGTACTACTGAGGGCACGGCTGGTGCCTCGCTGTAGATGGAAATAACAATAATCAATGTATGTACACCCTTGCATGCAAAAATAAGAACCCTGTTGATTTCTAATCCACTGGATAAACTTTATCAATTTCCTCATGCATAATTCTGAATGACAGCATTTCATGTGGCTGTTAAAGGTTCGATGTAGGATAATTCCAAAAGTAGGACGTGGTCTACAAACTTTCGATGCTTAATATCTCAGAATTGCTCGTTATGTATTGAACCTTGTATCTCCAAGCATAAGTTGGTTATATGGTTTGTATTGTTCAGAATTAAAGACCAGCCTATTAAATTAACCTATGATAGTGATAGAGTCCTAATTATGGTGGGTGTGTGGGTTGCTAGGGTTGATGACTCATCCTCAGCATCACCATTTACCTGCTTCCTCGCAGTCGTGACCAGCATCCTCAACTCCTCCAAAGACGCGCGCCAGGCTGGACTTCCCAACGCCGTGCTCCCCAAGGAGAACCACCTTGTACACCTGGGACTCCGCTTCGCTGCCGGTGGAGATCACGGAGTCGGAGGAGTCCGACGCGCAGCTGCCTCGGTGCTGCTCGTTCGGGGAGTAGGACGTGCAGCGCAGGAGGTTGGACAGCTCGTCGGTTTGCCCCGTCTGGGGCATCGTGGCGCGCAGGTCCCGGTCGTCCACGGGCATGCTTCTCCGGTGTAGGTTTGGTAGATTCATGGGAAAGGGCATGCTCCCTCTTCTCTTGTCCATGTTCCGCAACTTGTCACCCTTGTTCAAAGTCATTGTACTTATGCCGAGAATCTGTGGACAGAGATTACATGTGTAAACGTGGGCTCTTGTGTTTAATCACATTTGAACAGACCAAAAGGAAACGTGTATGTCTGAACAGGGATGTGGTGCAGGATAATACCAGTTTTACACAATGTGTTGTCATTGAAAGTCATGTTAAAATGAACACATATATTATGTTTAGTAGCTACAATTACAATTAAGCAACTTCTGACATGACCACATGTTTATTCAACTCTACTCAACATAAATACACAAACGCTTAAAAAGCCTCATCAGTATTAAAGACACTTACTCGGTGCTGTCGATTAAATTCAAAGAAGGCAATCCAATAATCCTTGGTTTGAAGAGTTGTTGTAGGCGAAAAAGCGGTTTTGCTCGAGTATGATCAGAGTCGCTGCTCAGCCTATTTATATGGGACTGGGAGTGACGTCGGCAGGGATTCGCCCCAGAGAATCACGTCTCCGCTTATTATAGTGGTGCGTAACGGTAACATCATACAGAGGAGGAGGTGTATGACTGAAAGAGCTGAGGAATCTCCCTTCCGCATCGCCAAATGGAGAGTTTACCTCTGAGGGGGCGGCTAGAGATGAATCCTTGAAGAGGGAAAGCCCACTTAAAGCCGGAGTGATATAAATATTTCATATTAATTTAGCAGATAGATTTAGAGATGGTGGAGAGATATCCACATGATGCAAGATGGCAAGGTGTATTAAGGCACAATACATACTTATGGATGATAGATTTATATCCATAGATATAGATTGATTATCTGTTTTGAGCTTCATGGTCACTGCAAGGTGGTGGCCGTGGCTCCAACGATACAATATCAGTGGAAATTCTTTTTAATGTGA
The DNA here is from genome assembly GCA_036024295.1 of Nannoperca obscura. Lineage (NCBI taxonomy): Eukaryota > Metazoa > Chordata > Actinopteri > Centrarchiformes > Percichthyidae > Nannoperca > Nannoperca obscura. The sequence continues at coordinate 19,905 of JAVQJL010079215.1, forward strand.
GGGGGGTGCTCACATTATGAAAGGGGTATGTGAGTACACTTAAACGAAAACGATAAAATAAATATTTGCTATTGATTCCGTGGTATGTAGCAGGTCCAGGCCAACATCACACTGAATTCATTGTTGTGCATATTTGGAAAAAATAAATCCTTAAATTTGTCAGTGAAAATGTTATAAACACGTATAAATTCTACACACGTTGGCACTGATTTATCATGCATCACAAGCTTTCCACCCACCACCTTGCTGACTGAAAAATGAAGGCTGGTGCCACAAAACCGTAATTTCTTGCATTTGCAGTAGTTAATCTTCACAGCTGACTGGTCTGACATATACCAATCATGTTTGGCTTTGCTGATGACATTCACCTTAGTTAAATAATGCAAAATGCTTTAAATGTATAATATTTAGGCTATATGTAACACACTAATAGTCAAATATCTTTACCGTGCCTAATGGTGCCCAAATTACTTTAGACCGGTTTTATCTTTTTTACTTATGCATGTGTTATGTTTAATCTTGCATCCAGTATATTTTATATACGTATTCTCGCACATAATGAAGTCCAATTAGTACGCATTAATACTAATCAGGCGGGATTATTTTGAAGTTTATTTCATACACTCTGCATGGTGTGTTGCTGCTCTCTTGTGGCTTAGGTCTTACATTACAGGTGAACCTTTTGAATTTATTGCGTAGGTGTGGGCTCAACATTAATGCAGTTTCTGATTTATAAAATAAATCTACTTGGCACAGTTAAGACCTGTCTCAGAAGCTCTTTTTACTCTTTTACTATTCTTTTCTCTCAAATCAACCTTACACATATTTAACTTAATAGTTATCTTGCTTTTAATGCTTTCTTAACCTTTAGAGATTTATAAGGCATTTTTGCTCAATTCTGTCTTGGAAATATACCACATTTATCCCAGGGATATCTCTGACCATATGCATTTTTATTGCACATAAAAATTAGATTGCACGTCTGCTTGTGCAGATTAGATTAGATTCGATTAGATTGCACATACTGCTGTTTCTGTGGTCCACGTATTGATTCAGATCTGTATCCACATAAAATATAAAATTTAAGGTGTGAATATGTGCCCTCTCTAATGGGTAACAGCTTGTACGAATACTATTGTAAATATTAGTTGCTAACGCTAAGAAAAACGTTTTTATTTGGTCATTTTCAAAAAGTATATTTTCATATTTAGTTTTCTTAATCCCAATTTTGTATGACAAATAGAATATTCAGTATATCTGTGGACACTATACAGTACGTTTGAGAAGCTTGTGAACATTTTCTGCTGAGACTTTGCCAAACATGTTGATTCAACAGTTGGGTGATTTTGAAGGCTGTCTTTTCTAGTTGGCGTACACTGGATTTAATTAAATTGAGGGTATATAAATATATGTTCATTATAATTCGCTGATATTGTCTCTAGGGGGTAGTAAAATACAAGTCGTTTCATCTTGACTTAGTAGCCACGGACGTATTATAGGGAACCGGAAGTCAACCCTTTAACGCGCCACTGCGCATGCGCCCGCTTCTCGTGTCTACGACCTCTACTACAAACCGGTGAGAGCTAACCTCCTCTGTCACAAACTGTGCTCGAGTTGAATGTAATTGAGACGCTTCTTTGTAACTCGCTATTTTTGTAGCTATTTTGACCGCAGCGCTGCTCAGCTCTTTTGACTGTCCGACTAGCTTGTTTTTTAGCGACATTGTTCGGTTTGCAGCTAATCTTGACCTTACTCGTGTGTGACCACTGAACTCTTGGCACTTTCTGATTTAGCAAACTAGTTACAGACCCGGCCAACTGAAGTTGTTCATTGTCGTGTTTCCTGTGTTGTTTTCTACCGACAGCAGACACTGAATCAACGCCAGTTCCTTTGGTTGACCTGACCACCAAGTCCCTGCGTAATGTATGCCTGTGCTAAATTCGTCTCCACGCCCTCTCTGGTGAGTCTGCACGGATGAATGAAGATAACAGTTACATATACTCTGACAGTGTGTTTAACACTGTGTGTTGCCTGTTGACATTAGGATAATTATGCAAAAAAGCTGTCAGTCTGTGCAAACAACCAGCCGCTATAATGTAGCCTGCTGACACTCGGCTATGTAGCCGTCTTTGACCCTCCGCTAAAGTCAGCTAGCTTGTGCTGTTCACACCTGCAAGGGCGTCCTGGCTTTACACAAACGTTATCAGGGCGAAACTCAACTTGTCCATTGTATCTCTTTTTGTGAAACATTTAATCCACCTTGTTGAAGCGTATACAAATGGGTATCATATACATTTACATTACGCAATGCAGTTATTAAAGAAGCAGCAATATTCATGTTCAAACCTGAGACCGTGGTAAAGTTAGTTTTACGTTTGATATTCAACAGATATTCGGACACCCAGTCTCCTCGCCATATTCTGCCGACCTTATGCCGCTTTGTCACGGGGTTGTGACACCCAATTTCA
>JAVQJL010079226.1:0-26899 GCA_036024295.1 Nannoperca obscura
TACAGTGCTTTTCCTTCAAAAATAAGGACATTTCAATGTGACCCCAAACTTTTGAACGGTAGTGTATATATATATATATATATATATATATATATATATATATATATATATATATATATTATATATATTACTTTGATTTTTCTTGAGCTATTCTACAATCTTTCTATGTAGGCTTCTAGCAAGTGCTCTGCTCCTTATGTGCTTATATGGATTGGATGTAGATAGAAGAAGACTCAAGACTAATAACGTATCTACATTACAGTACTGATATTTCAATAGAGTGCACTATGAAAATACAGGTGCCATTAAAAACTAATCTTGCTTGTCACATCAGTAGGCTATGTAATACCTAAGACAGGAGTGCTGTGTGCACACTAAACACTAATGCGGCCTTCAACATGACTGAGTACTCCACAATAAATCACGTTAATGATTCAGAGAGGCAGGTAGATGGATTTGGGGTGCGGATTTGTTCACATGGAGGAGTACATGAAAGATGGCATTATGGGAAAGGGGCCCTTCCAATTTTGTCTTACTTGATCTCAGGTTCATAATCCTGATAGCTGAGCGATATGACGAGAACAAAATAACACAAAGACAAACACAGAGAAACAGGCAGGAATAAATCATATCACTTAACAAAGAGATGAAGAGGTGTAATCCAAAATGTGTGGCCATAAATACAATGTACAAATTTAGACATTAAGAGGGAAACAATACACCAAGAAGGGAGATGGCTTATTTTGGCAGTGGAGATTAAAGCTACATACACAGCTTCCACATCCAAACACCTACACCAGACATTCATACATTTTGGGAAAGGCTTGTTGGTGATTTACAGGTGATAACCACAATTATCTCAGTTCACAGAAGTTTCTAGCTTTCCTCATAAACGCTGGCAGACCTTCGCATTTAAGCCGTTATAAATGGGCCAGGTGTGCGGCAAAATAAATGATTTATGAATTCACCAGGGCAACCATTAAACATAATTTTCCCAGGGCTGTCTTAATGACCTGGTGGGGAAGGTACTTCATCAAGGTGATTGCCCCCAGAATGGACACAGAAACACAAGCAGTGGGCACAAAGAGAACAAAATATTGTCCTCTAACTAGTGGCAGTTTTGTTCGAAGAACGGTGGACAATAGAGACGCGAGAGGTCATAAGAAATGCATTGAAGGGGACCGGATATGAAGGGGCTGCGACTCATTTTGCACATGGCTTATCTTCTTCTGGAGTTATCAGATTAATGCGAGGATGAGTTTGAGAGCTGCTTGGAAGGAACCTTGGGGCAAACTTCTGAGCCTGCATAACAGTCACTGAAAAGCATAACAGCTCACTTACAAATGAAGAGAGTGCATTGCGGTTGATTTTTTTAATGTCTGGACTGTTGCACGCCTGAAAGCGACTAACACAGTAACAGTTACAGAACCCCTTAGTTCATATTTCTTGCATCATTAAGTTCAGAATGGTTTATGTAAAGTGTAACATTTTGCAAGTCAAGTTACTTAAGAATAATTCTAATTAAATGTGTATTTTAAGCCCATTTTAGAATTTTGAATATAGCATCTATGCAATATAAGTACTTATGCTCAACTGTGCTTGTCAGAAAACCAAAGATCCATGTGAATGGTTGAGCAATATATGAATATCCTATCCATTCCTGAGGGCTGCAGCAGAGTACATAATCTGTCAGAGCACAGAAAAGTAAGAGAAGCTTTATTGTGCTAATCATCGAGAAGAAACGGAAAAAATGAGCAAATTTAAGCAGAGGACTACTCCAGACTGGCATCAAATTACCGCCAATTTCCTTCAAAATGACTTAATTTGCAGAGGTGCCATTCATTGCAATTTCACAATAATTTATGTATGAGATTGCAATTGGTCAATTGAACCAGTATGAAATCTGTAAAAAGCAATTTTATAGGCTGTTTCTGGGAGGAAAAGAGGAAGTGTCGGGATCAACCCGACAGGGTGTTAATTATTCAACCAAAGGTATGCTTAAAATGCTAATCACCTCAAAGTGTTTAAGACATCAATAGCAGTCAGGTTTTCATGTTAACAGAGACGTTATTTTTATTTTTGACATCCTCCTCAGTAGCATTTTTCATTTGAAGTTTCTCATTAGCATGGGGAGGAAGCTAGTCTATCGTGTTCTAAATATGCTGCATTTAGAAGCAAGTTTGGTATTTAAAGTCATAAAGCAGCAAAAGTACATCTGTAATCCATGAATAACAGGGCAGTGGCAGCCGCTGTCTCCATTATGGGGTAAGAAGGGGAAAAAACACGTCAAACACAATATCAATTCTATTCCACACCCTCTACTGAGAAATGTTGCATCTTACCAGTGCCATTCTACAATAACACATCCATCATAATAACGATAGCTAAAATAAAGAGGGGGGAAAAAAAAGAAATGGAAGATGAAAAAAACAGATGTTAAAGATAAATACAGCACAAGATAAAAAGGCAGGATGTGAGTGCTAATCAAAAGAAGAAAAGCAGGGAGGGAGATAAAGATACACAGTGAAAAAGAGATGAAACATTCATATTAAAACAAGGCAGCATGATGAAATCTGAACAGAAAACGTGACATCAAACCATAAAGAGGAAGCAAACGACAGAAAGATATGACACAAAAAGACACACCTTATTAAACTAAGCTAAATTGACTTAATTAACCAGTGGAATCAACATCATCATCATACCAATTCACCTTGATAGCTTGAAGAATAGCTCAATAATACATGGCAACAATAGATCTGAAAACATCACCTTTGATGTTTAGATGCCATTATGTTTGACTCAAATAGAACAATAAGGGACACACTGACTGCTACACCAAACTGAACATAACATATCTGGCTTTTATATTGACAGTGTTGAAAGAAACGCAAGGATCAAGAATACATTTTATTTTACTCCGTGTTAAAAGCTGAAATGCTTCATTTTTCACCACGTGTTTAAGATAAAACAGGAGCACCAGTGAATGGCTGTGGCAAGATGCGTTTGGCTAAGCTGTATTGTTCCGTCTTCTTAATGTGCAATCCTGTGCAATCCTGAGTAATGGGTCTTGACTTAACAACTGGGTCAGATGAATGAAGGCTGACAACAGCAGCGCAGCTTCATGCCATTTTCCAATGGTCATCTGAAACATTGCAGACTGTTTTGAAGTCCGTCAAGACTTGGGGTCAGTAGGTCAGTTGTTTGGTATTCTCATGAGGGGCCGGTGTAATAAATCATGCGACATTCAGATCTCCAGCAGTCGATATTTTGCTGAAGAACAAACTACGCAGTGTATCTTGTGGCACCAAAAGGCCGGAAACATACCTAAATGGTTTTGGAAAATGTCGACCAAATACACGGTAGAAAGAGAAAAATACTAATTGTAAACTTAACTAAGACAACTTAATGTATTATAAAATGTGTTATATTTGTATTAATAGTATACTGCTTACAGTGCTTTGCTCAATGTACCTGCTGTTCTGGTGTAGTCGTGGTTTGGAGCGTATCAAACTGCTTTGCTAAGCAATCCATTTGCACACCGAGGCTCTCTAAATAAGCTAGGGAGTCAATCAAAGGGCCGCAGGTGGTCTGGCTGTAATTCTGCCGTGGCACGTTTGTAATTCACGATGGATGTTTGAAATTTGGGGTTGTGTATTCATTTGGGCATAGAGTGTAAACGTTCAACATGTATCTTGAGACTCGGTTGTGTTGGTTTCTAATACCAGATCTGCTGCTGCGAGCAGAGTCCTCACAGATAGGAATGGCACGGGGAAAAGGCCATGTGTTTCAACGCTTAAAAAAGAAAGAAACAGAGAAAACCCACACCTATATTCACATAATTTACCAGTCAAGTGTTTGTGGCTAACTTTAACACTTCCTTCAGTTATTTCATTGCTGCAAAGTGCATGCTATTGATTCACATTTTCTTTGATACAGGCCAGAATCAAATGATTTCACAGTCTGATGAAAAACCTGGAGAAAAGAGGTGACATCGAATGGCTTTCACCATGTAGCCAAGGAGGTGGAAAGTTTGAATAACCATGTTATTAACATAGAAGGAAAGTATAGGTGCAGATTATTTATTTATTTTATTAAGGTGGGTTAAGTCTATCATGCATCCTTAGAAACTACTAGCTACTTTCAAACCAGTGGTTTACTAAATTTAGTTGCACCATTAAAAATGAAATATGCATTAGCTGGTAAAGACTAGTAATGAGTAAAGGTTGCTAGGAAACACCTGTAGCGCTGCCCAATCAAAACCAATGACATATGTTAACAGGAAGTCACTGTAGCATCCAGAGATATTACTTTGTTGTATTTACACATACAAAGATAGTGTGGTATTTATATAATTTTGACTGAGTGGGAATCACCCAATTATGCTAACCTAGCTGATGTTCTTTGGTCTTTAGTCCAACATTATTTGCATGATGTTTTGTAATTTAGGTTGTTATTTTGGTGAAATGTAATTCAAAAACCTTTAGAGTGTGTCATTTGTCAATATTCCATCTTTTTTATTACTTTTCAGCAAGCTAACTTGAGTTTTGTCAGTTAATTCAGTTACAGTTAATGGGTGTACTGTAAATCTGTAAAGAATCTTGAAGTTAGAAATACTTTTTGTGGTGCAACTATTTTAATTTACTAATGCATAAATCTCCAGTTAGTAAACACTTACATTATGACATGGCTAAGTTTGAACTTACGAAGAGCTGATGCAAACATCAGTTCACAGGAGGATAGTAAAACTTAAATTCTCAGAAGTGACAAACCTGGTAAAAGCATCTTTAAATGGTGCCCTCCTATTACACATTATCTGGAGGTGACGGTAATGTGAGTGCAGGTCACACTTTGGCACTGCTCAAAAGCAGCACTTAAAATCCATTGCTTGGCTCCTGAACATCCTGCAGCGAATTTGTGATGGAAAAACACATTGGCACAGTACAGTCTGACGTGGCGCAGCTAAAGCAGGATATATCATGCTCACGGAAGATTGTTTTTTTATGTGTGTATCACTGGGCTGAGAGGAGCAGGGCAGACAGGGCCAACTGTGCCGAGACACAACCAGTGATGTGATGCCACAAAAAAAAAAAAGAAAAATACAGCCAGAACACCCAGCCATAAAGTAGACTAATGTGTCCAGAGTGGCTTCAAAAAAGTGAGTCAGACAGCAAAAACAGAGCACACACCCTGCAAACAGGCAGCCAAACAACTTTACACCATCTGTACAAGGATTCTGCCGTTATACCGGGTAGCCTGAACTCACGTCGAAGACAATGAGCGAAAGTGCTGTATCATTCTACAGGGTAAGATGACCTAAAAACCACTTTTAAAACTTTTTTCACATCTTGCCGGACTTCTGGATAAAACATTTTGAAGTGCAGCTTAACCAGTGCATGTAGTTAAATCTGGCTAGTTTAATGCAAACATGTTGGTACTCTGTGTTTCCAAGCACTGCCAGAGACTGCAATACATGTCAAATGCAAAGCCTTAGTACTTAAAACACTAATCAACATTTTTATAATAACAATGCATCACATCACTACTTGAACGTGAAAGGGGGTATATGTGCTTTTACGGAATATACACAAATATAGTGCACTCCCAGATTTATCTTGCCTGAAGTAAAGCTTTTCTAAAACTTTAACAAACATTTTGCTAGCTAAAACTTGATTTCAATTGCTTAGCAAAACTGAAATTTATTTAACTTGTATGATAAACGTATACAAGGTATTTAAATTCTTACGCTTCTTAAGCAAACCTGTAAACAACAAAGAAAGTCTGCATCTGACTTTTGTCATTATTGTCCCTTAAGCTTTCATATTATCTGAGAGCAGCCAGGCATAAGCAGATAAACAGACTCAAATACATAAAACACACACTCTATGAATATTCATGTGCGGCATGGTGACACCAAGATAACACCAGGTCAGGTCTGTCAGATTGTCTCCTGGCCTTTTCCTGTGTTCTTCAGATAATGATGGAGAAGCAACAGAATACCTGTTTGATTTGAACCCTGCCTGACACAACCTTTCAGCATAATGCGAGGTGCTTACCTTGCAGGCTTAGACTTCTGGACCCTTGGGTTGGGTGTTCACAACCTTAAGTGCTTTTAATGAGGTTTCAAAATATCAAGGGGGGAGGCAAGACAAAGTGAATTGCTCGGGAACACTGGCTTGAATACAGAGTGCCACCAAAAACGTCACTGTTTAACCAGGGGTTCATTAAACTAAAGGAAACAAGAGTCGGCTCAAACGGAGTCGTACGAGATACAATTCAGCTGTTTGAGTGCGTTTGGTGGTAGCGGGCCCAGCACACTCACAGTGAAACATTCTTTCCATCTGTAACAAAACGTCACAAGGAGCGCTATTTCTGGACGACTTTAATGGATATCTGTGTGATCCGAGTGCTCTTACTTGATGTTGTCCAGGCAACCAGAGTCTGGTTTCAAGATGGCTGTGTGATGGAACATCTTGTAGAGAGCGATGCCCAGGAAGATCACATTGAGCTGAAAGGCAAAGAGATTCACAGAGGAAGCGAGAGAGAGAGAGAGAGAGAGACAGAGAGAGGAATGAAGCCTGTATGTTTCCTGTTTCAATTCCATTCATTTTAAATCAGAGCACTTTGTAGCACAAAGCTGGAACGCTGCAGCCAGACTTGGTTTCCCACTTTGCCAAACAGAGCGCAAAATCCTATGAAACCTCTATGGTGCCACGACAGGCTAAACAGGGAACGGTGAGACAAGGCAGCGGCACACTTGTACGAGGGAGCCTTTCCATCTGACTTATTCACACTTGTCTCATCATATTCACACTTAGAGGCAACCACAGGGAATAACTGCCACTGCTGCTGTATTGGTTTTCTTTTACAGTTTCTACATCTAGAAAAAAAAAAAAAATTGGCATTGGTTTAATTTTTTGTCAAATGCTTGAAGAACTTTCAACATTTATAACATCATGTTCTCTGGTTGGGATATAATTGTATTATTATTTGATGTGCCCTATTTGCCATACAATAGAATTTTCTTTGATTCACCTTCCTGCTATGCACACGTGTTACTGGAGTATGTATTTTTTTTTTTTTTTACATACCAGATTTCTAATTCAAACAATAGACTGTGAAACAAAACTAACACAGAAGTTGAGTCAAGCACATCTCAATGAGTTGAACTTTTGCTTCAGTGTTTCCTAGACACTGTAATGACACAGTGTAATGACGAAAAATAAAAGAAAATGGTCTTGAGTTTGACTGCTGGATATAATAAAAAAAAACCTTACATTTAACAAACCCACTCTGCTGTATCTTATAATTTTCTTTTTGTCAGTAAGTGAGTAATCACAAAATAGAAAATAAGTCAAATTCGATCGCGGCATGGGGGTGTTTTTAGAAAGCTACAACAATTAGAAAGCTTTCAATTACTTTGCTGCTTTTGACATGTGACATTCAACTGATATGAAGCTGGTAAAAATGAAAAGTAAAAATTTTTAACAGCTTGCAATGCATCTTTGCCCAAACCCCCACCAGATTCCCAGGCGTAGAATTGGATCTGAGCTCTAGCCTTCTTTCCAACATAGATATTCTTGTTTGTAAATCTAAGAGAGAAAAGAGTGAGTCATGAGTAACGCAGAGATGCATTGTGAATGATTACACCAAACTGGAGCATGAAAGTGCATTATGCATCTTTGGATTTAGCATCCAACTGGGCAGTAATAGCTGTGTTAAGATTTTTTGAAATTACACATTTTGGGATTTATGGAACGAGAATACGCCACAGCAACATATTCACAGCTTGGCATTAGCTTAAATACTTTGATTAACATCAGCCTGACACCAGATTTAAAGCAGCCGGATCAATAAAAGAGCAGTTTTTTTTTCTTTTAGAAAATAAAGATTGTCCTAGTTGGGAAAGACGTGTGTGTGTGTGTGTGTGTGTCCTCCTTGCACAAAGCTTGCCTGCGAGGGGAGATGGAAAAAGGTAGTGGAGTTGGAACAGGAACAAAATCAATCATAATCGCAGTGCGGATTACTCCAACACTGCATACTGAGCAGAGTTCACTCATTCCCCCCCACCCACCCACCCCCATCCATCCCCCAAAATTGTCTCAGCCAGTGACTGCAGCGGGGGTGACAAACTGCAATATATTCTCTACACCCCTCATTCGTTTTTCTGGACGGCTCCATGCCCGGCGGTGGCATATATGCTCAACAGGGCAGAGAAAAGAGGAAGGATAGGAGCTAGAAAAAGGGATCTCGGTGGACCATTTAAGCGACGACCCGCAGGCTAAGTAGGGTTAATGAGCAGGAGGAGGAGGGTGGGGGGGGTGGGGGGGTTATGCTTACCATAATTATCAAGGTTGCTGGTCCTATGAAACTCCAAATGAAGTACGTGTCCAGGCGAAGCCAGCAACTGCAATGACAGAGATAGAGTGAGAGGAGAAGGGGGAGATGAAGTAGGTGTGGTGAATATGAGTCGAAAAAAAGTGTGTGTGGGGGGGGATTTGAGGTTATAGCTTTATACTCCCGCTCAGAGAATATACATCAAGTGGAAGGCTAGAGTGACACAGAGAAATAGGCACTTCAAAACATTGATCGCCACAAGGGGCTTGAATTATCAGTAAGAATTTGGAGGAAAGGGGGCTTTCAGTGTCAAAGACAGCAATGCTGATGGGCTTTCATAGCCAAAACAGGTGTACTATCAAAGTTATACTAAAAACAGGGATGGGATTTGACTAAAACTCTAAGGATGTACCCTAAAGTGGGGGAGTGACCAGACATTAGTTTGATTCGGTTTAAATTTCTCGGGTTAAAGTAGCAAATTACCATTATGATAATTTATGGACGATTCAATTAGTTCTCAATTGAATCCTAACTGCATCACTCCAAAGGAATTGGATTGACCTCGACCCTGACAGACATGACCACACACTGTCCTTAAGCACTCAACAAAGTGTCTTACATGTTCATGTTAACTGAGATGACTCTGTAGGACTGCTATAATTATATCAATAATTAAATAACACGCTCTCCTGACCTCGCACTTCATATCAAAACATTACACAGAGTCAGTTCTTTCTTCTCCTGTGAGTAAAACTAAATACAGACCCGAAGCAACAGGGCTGGTGGAAGGTGACAGTACTCCTTTGAAATGGCGAGGGAGAAAAAAAGCCTTGATTCATGACCTGTGGTTGAATTATTAATCTTTTAATCTCCGCTGCTGCAGCAGATAGACGCCTCCATTTTTGGCCACTGGAAAATTACAGTTCATACAGCCACAATGTCATTCAGGCTGACAGAGAGGGAAAATAGAAGCGACAGAGAATAAGCTGCAATTCAATAGCATTTTAAGGCAAATTGAAGTGTGTTTGGCTCTTTAGAGGAACACACAACTGGGCTTTAGTAAATGACTGGCAAGAAGTGCTCAAGGCAACAAGGCAAAAAGAAAATACCAACTATGTCTCAAAAATATGGCACGCTGCTTTAAAATGTGATCTCTGATAAAAATGTAGGTGTTTTTTCCCTGTTAACCTATTCTGATACAATGCAGAAACAGTGTGATAGCAAAACAAAGAAAGATACAGTGATCCATGATATGATACCTACTATTTTGGTCCTTTTCTCTTGAAGGTACAACTAAACGAGGCATCTCCAGTATTTACAGCAATATAGCGTACACATTGAAAATTCTGACTTAAAACCTCAACTGGATAAGTTTGTACATGTTTTACTTTTTGTTACCAAAGAACGTGCCAAAAAACAAAAGATAAATACTATATAAGACATGACAGGACAAAAGTGGACTGTTCCTTTGTTGTTACTGGGACTTGATATGTCTCTCCGTCACTGATATCAATAGTTGAGAAGGCAACACAGAAAAACACGTTTGGATGCAAAAAGAAGTGAACAGGCGCAAACAAAAGATGCCCAGCATGCACAGAACTCTGGCAGCACATCAAAGCACACGCTCCAAACGTCGCTGTTATAAATTATGCTGAAGGTTCTATTGTTTGTTTTCACCTTCTTCTTCTTCTTCAGATCATACAAAGATTTAAAGACGTGGTGGGCGGTGGAACCTGCAAGCGTACATTTTATTTTATTTGCCTCCAAGCAATAAAAATAAAAAAAGAAATGCAAACGTGTGCCAGTCAAAACACAAGCCATACTCTTGCCAACAGCTTGTGCTGAGTATTCTGGCATTCGTGCCACCAATCTGCAGGGATCGGACACAGGCTGTCCTGTGAGCCAAGGCAGCTTAATCTGCAAAGGCGTCTTCTTGCAACAGAGATAGTCATTTCATAGGCGTGAGAGTGAGCTGATGACCAAGAGAGTGAGTGAAGCAATGTGAAGAAATTGGGCCAAGGAGATCTCTAGCGGCTTTTTGACTCAGTCTGAAGTCGAGCAGCACATTTTGCCTCAAAGTATGATCTTTAAGACATGTGCTTGGTGTTTGGTGACATTGATTAAAAGGCACCCTGTGAAGTTCTTGAACTATAGTGGTGGCTATGGAGCAATGTTTTAATGAGCAGCCACCTGGTATCTTGCGTCCTTCTGGCGATACATATTCCTGTCAAAGGTTTTAAGCTAATGCACCAAGAGCAATGTGCCAGCAAAAGGCAGGAATGAAGACAAAGAAAAATGCCAGTGAGATTGTCAAGAGACTGCTATGATGTGCAAGGCGAGACGGCGAAGTAGGCTACTTTTAGGTAGCGTTGCTAGCTTGTGTACTTCAATAGTAAGAAGCTAACCAACCAACTGCCCTTACGAAAAGGATGGCTTGTCATTGACACACATTCATTCAAAAAACAATTACAACTACATAGTCAAACTAAAATCTAGTGTGCTCATAAGATAACAACAGCAACCACAACCAACACAGGTGCAGTAAACAAGCTAGCAGATTAGCTTGCTAGTGGTAGTGCTAGCTTGGCTACCTCTGCTTGTCACGTAACTCTAGCCTGGCAGTTCCCTTAAGAGCATCTTGAAAAATAAAAGCACACACAGAAGTACACGGAACAGGTTTCAATATATTCCCTCCAAACATCTGCCCTACAAATGTTTTATAAGAAAGAAAATACATTCAACATGTTTGAAAGGCCTCAAGAACACAATGGTTTTGGGGATAGAGGCAATGAATGTAAACATAACTGTATTTATTTACATCCAAACTCCACAGGGGACCTTTGACAATACCCACCATTATTCTGAATGTTCAGTGGGACAGACTGAACTACTGTAAAAGCAGCTGGATTACCGAAACAAAAAAGTAATTCCATCTCCTGAGTTTACAGGTGGTTTGATGTATTACTTTCATTAAACTAGAGAAATTACACAGGATCACATCCTTGATTTTGCTTGATAGAGTAGTATTCTCCTGCTCAGGGGCACAATTAGAGTAATCACTGAGAATAATTGAATGGAAATCCTACTTTACTTTCCTGGAATCAGGGGTTGCTATTTGATCCCAGACTCTGAACAGGTGACTTCACTAGTTTTCCGACCTGCTGCAGTCATTTTAATGTGCTCAGTTACTATGAGTCACAGGGACAAAGATTCAGCCATCTACAAATCCTGGGTCACTTTTGACAGCAACTTGTTGGATATTTCTGCTCAAAGTGAGACCAACCATGATAACACTGCTATGGGCCCCAAAATCAATTTGCGGCTGGAACTATGTGCCCTCCCTCACCCACCTTCTGCTATTCACCACGTGTCACGTCTTGTCCCTTCCCTCATCCTTCAATGGCTGCGTATAATTGTTGCACCGGTGGCAGGCTTTAATTATTCACATGATGCCAAGGCTCAGGCGGTGGCAGCTATCACCTCATCCATCACCAAGAACTATGGCTCCGCCAATCTACAAATGCACTGTCTACCAGTTGCGTTATGTGTGTGTGTGTGTGCGCGCTTGTGCCATATATGATAAACATCTTGAAAGCAAGCTGCTGATGTTGGTGCTCATTATTTTCAGATGGATTTAAGATTAACAGAGAGGAATAGTGGGCGATCCTCTGCTTGGCATTACACTGCTTTATAAACCACTTTGTATTTCAGGGAAAAAGGGATGGGAAATTATACTTTATGTAGCTTCTGTACAAAATACAAAAAGGCAGTTTCTGTCGCTCCACATCCTATTGTTAATCTCCTGACTCTTTTTCTTTCTTTCACTCTCCATCTCCCCGTCCATTCTCACTCTCCCTCCTCCTCCCATCCTCTAAATCCCTCCATCCCCGTGCTGTAATTTGTGCATCCTAAAATGCTGCAGACATTAACCACAATAGCCTGACATTCAACATTCATCTGGTAATACTATCTACTGAAGTTAAAATTTTTCACTGTCAAAACAATGTCAATTCAGCAGTGGGGAAATGTACGAAGCTTGAGTAACCGTTCTGCTTTATTAAAAGTTGATGATGAGCAATAGCTATCGGAGCGTCATCTGCAAGATTGTGCCCCTCAAACAAACACGAACAGTTGTCAAGTTGTTAGCAGGTTTTCTTCGGCTGCAGACAAACACAGAATGTCGAGATTAAGCAAGAAAAGCCTATTGTTCTTTTCGGCCTTCTGGTTTCCCCACTTAACCTCACCAGACCTACACTTCCCATAATGCAATTTGAAAGAATCTTTCAACAGACTCTCACTGACACCCACATCTTTCAAACAACAAACAGTTAACAAAGCAAGACAAATGTACTTTTCTTGGAAGCTGCTTATGTATTTTGTAGTAATCCATGGGTTTGAATTCTACTCAAACCAAAATGATAAAATTATTTTGTAAAACGTCTCAAAAAGCTACCTTCTGCAGATTTCAGACAGATTGTGAGGCCTAATGTGTTCACAAGATTGCTCCACGTGTACTCACATTCGGTCGGTGCCATAACTGCGGTAGTCCACTGCAGCAGACACAGCCACTATTAGCGCGGGAACTCCGTATCCCACCAGGTAGAAGTACCGCCGGCGTGAGTGCTCGCTCTCAAACACCTCCACCAGCATGATGTAGAGCTGCACGCCCTCCAGGAACATCCAGGTGAACGCTGCCAAGAAGAAGAAGTGGAGCAGGGCGGCGAAGACCGCACAAGCAATCTGGGAAGGGTTTATATAGAGGAAGATGCAAATAAAAATGAAAGCGATAAAGAGGGAGTAAAAAAAGGAAGGAAGATGTGAGTATTGGAAACATATAAATCAAGCCACTTTTGGGCATTTAGCTGATATCATGAAGGGTTTAATGTCTTGCTAAAGGGCATAATATGACTGGCTGAGTGTGTCATCCAAGTGACTATAACCGAGCAGCATTTTCTGACCTGTACATGTTTGTGTCTTCCCAACAATTAACATTGCTAAGCTTTGTTTGGCTGAAGTGATTGGATGTTTGCCTGTAGTGACTGGCAGAAGAATAGTGCAGCGACTGAGCCCATGTGGTCTTGTTTGCTGTAGCTGGCATGGAGGAAAGAGAGATATGAAGAAGCGAAGTCAACATTCCAAGAGCCATTTGGAACTCATTGCATTTTATACCGAGGCCAGGTGCGAGCACATAATGCAGTTACACACTTCCTGAGCTGATAGAGATATGTACGGGCGACACTAGAATACAGCACACATATGCATGTATGCACGTGCCCACACACTTTCTAACAATAAAAAGATACCCTACTTACATGGATTGGTCTAATTATTAGCACAGTTGAACATAACTAGCGTATTTTGTCACTGAAATGGATTCAATTAAATAACGAAAAGCTTGAGTGGACATTAATTGCAGTCCATGAGAGTGATCTTAGAGCCAGGCTGTGAATTACCCCCATAAAATGTTATGGAAGGGAAAGGTGTAGGCCAAAACATTATCTTTAACTTCACAGGGAAGTAGCTTTTGCAGATAAACTATGGCCTGCGAGTTTTGGTTCTGATAGTTATGGTAATATTTGAAGAGCAAAATATAGACATGTTTCAATAGCTTAGGGCTGAAAAGTAAGGGCATATAATTTCTTTCATCATAATTCACCCACATGTATAACACAGTTGTTAACTATAGGCATGCGTGGGATAATATGATATAAACATCCATCCATCCATTATCTATACCCGCGTATGCTTTAGGGTCGCGGGGATGATAAAAACAATGACAACAAATGAATAACTACCACTTTTAAAAAAACTAATGACTATAAGATATATTACAGTGTCTGACCCCATTATAAATGTAGACAAAGAGACATTTTTTTCCCTAGGAGAGCAAAGATAACTGTGTACTCTGTCTCATTAGTAAGCAAAAATGGCATGATTGCGAGAAGCTGTAGGTGGAATAAAACCCTCCGCCTTCCTGAATACATGTAATGAGTCCACATTTGTCTACAGTATGACTGTTGAACACGCACACTTGAAGATGACTGTGGAGTGACAGCATGCCTCCACCTGCTACCACAGCTGAGCTCTTACAGGAAAGTAATGCCATCAAAACTACAGTTATTATACTGGAAGGTTTGGTGTATTGAACAGCTTAATCCAAATTGCTCTGAGGTGTTTATAGGAGGTGCTTGGGGGTTGGGGTGGTAGCAGTGAGTATGTACAGTGAAAGAGCGATTCCGATATCCAGATGTGGCAGTGAGTTGGCATGTATGTGTTTGTGTGTGTGTTGTGAGGGTAATTCTAATCTTCTTTTAGTATGTCCTCTTAGTGAGCCAGGCAGAATAAAAAAGGGTTCAGGGCCACTACCACTCACTGGGAAGCACCACTCACAGCACAGTAGGAAACTGAAGGTAAAAGTTTCTACAACATTTTTCCATCTCTTAAATCTAGACAGAAGATGGTGATAGTGGTAATACTAAGCTTTCAGGAAGCCCTTCTAGCAGCCCCTATGGTATTTTCAAAAAGATTGTTATAAGAAATTGGGGGAATTTTTTGTGTGCAAGGTGCATTTTTTTGCAATCTAAACAAATGCACACCTCGATGGATTGTATTGTAAAAAGACTGACTTCCAGAAGCACAAAATGCTGCTACCTGAGTTTACATGGATTAAAAAGAATAAAGATATCACATGCATATTGACCATTTCTTTCAACTTTTTGCTTAAATTGTTGGCACCTTCAGACATATCAGATTGCTTAATGAAATTGGTTTCATTTCAACATTTGAGACTTCAGATGTACTTGCAGGAACAGTTCAACATTTTGGGAAATCCTCTTTATTTGCTTTCTTGCCAAGAATTACATGAGAAGTACAATTGCACTGTCAAGTCTATAAAATAAATACTAGCTAGAACTAGAAACAAGTTAGCTTAGCTTAGCATTAAGACTGGAAACGGGGGAAACAACTAGCCTGGCTCTGTCCAAAGGTAACACAATCTACCTTTACAGTAGCATAACTCTATCCACCTGCGGCAATCTTACCGGCTGGTCGCCCCGATTGATCCCCACCAGGAACAGGGACTCTGCAATGAACAGGCTGATGCAGAGGTTCTTATGGATGGTGTTGCGATCACTCTGGAGGCCGCGGAAGAAGCAAAAGGTGAAGAGGCTGATGAGCAGGCAGACCAGCGACAGGAGGATGCCAACCCAAGTAATGACATCAAGAAGCATGTCGTGAACAGGGTCTGTGTTCTGTAAGAGAGGTAATGGGAGAAAGTGGTCAACAACTTCCAGTCCATTGTTGGTTCACATCATGTCAGAAATTAGTCTTCATTTTAAAATATTGCACCTCAAACGAAATTTTGGTATTTGAAAAATAATGCATTTAGGAATGTAATTACAGGAATTAATTTTTAAAGGAAAAAACTAAACAAAAAACAAATCAATGGATAGAAATAGCAGAGTCACTCAACCCTCCAATAAACCACTACACAGCGAGCCACAGGTGGCAGATATGAATAATGAATTAGTCGGTGTGAATCAATCTAAAAGGCCCCCCTATTGTTTCATTTTCAGGAAACAAAGTGGACCAAAAAGTGAGCAGTCCAAAGAGGCCACAGGTGTCTAAGATCAACACAACGTGAACACAATCAAACCACAACATGGTCAATAACTTGTCACAGTCACTTTTAGATAATTTTCTCTTGTCAAATAGTAATTTGCCACCACAGCCAGTTTTGGGCACTAAAAAGCCTTTTGCCGACAATAAATTTGTGGCTTTACGGGAGAGATAAGTATCAACAGTGATTCCACTGCAGCCATGAAAGAGAATTTACATCAGTCCATAAAAGCCAAGTGCACATAGAGATACTTGGACAGAAACGGGAAAAGGCAACACACTCTAAAACAGCTGAATCTGCAGAATGACTGACTTCTGTGGCCTTCAACACATTAAGACAAACACATTAGACACGTTAAATGCTGCCAAGAAGCTGCCAAGGGAAAAAAATCTGGGCCTGTTAGAATTAGAGCTTAATTAGGAATGTGTAATAGGTGACATCTTGTCAATAGGTTCTGTGTGAAATTTTAAAAAGGTCCTCTGCCTTTCTTGCTTGATCAGTGAACTTTACGGAAATCCTGTAAAACAGTGGAGTTAGTTCAGATGTGTAGCTCAACTAGTATGACTAGATACAGACTAAAATTTGATTGAGAGATGATGAAACAGTTACAGGTACCGGTAATGCTTAAATAATGTAAATAGCTAAAAGTAATGAAAAACAGTAACATCTAAAAGTAACGGTTACATTTTTGAAATAGCTCAAATTTCTGCACACGATTTAACATTGTACAAGCACATGTCAGCAAAGCAGATTCCCTCTGCCATTCACATCTAGTATTAGGAACTGCACTGTCATCTAACAATTTTGTATCATCCTACCAGCAGGGAAGAAAAGACTTGCCAAGACAGATGCCAACACATGACACAGGCGTTAAAATAATATTCTCCTATATGTAAAACGTGGGGATAGACATCGAATAGATGACATCTTGATTTATTAACTAAACAATAATTACTGCATCAAAACATTTTGGTCAGCTTCTGAGACTTCCTAATTTCCCAAAGGGATAGTCTTAATTTTCAGCCTGCTAGGCACAGATTTGAAGTGGTTGGGGGGATGGGGTAATTTTAAAGAAATCCGCCAACCTCCTCACAACTTACTGTCATCCCTGCTGGTACTCAAGGACTACCTGGGTGGAATGTTTGAGATTTGACATGACGACTACGTCTGAATGCTAATGAAGATCAAACAGGCATTATTTTAACACAGAAGGACGTTACAGATGCTTAAAGGCAGACAGTTAATTAGCGTTGACAGGCAGTTAAAAATCAGTACATGTGAAAGCTCAGATAAACTGTGTATACATCAGGCACTGACACTGTATATTAACTACTAGGCTTAGAGTACAGATTGGCTGTTTGATACGGAAGGCTGCCTGCAGCAAATAATGTATGGCTCGGCGCTATAGCGTAGGACAAACCCAAGAAAATATTTGCTTACGTTGAGAAATAACGTTGCGAAAGCATACTATATGTCTAATATGTCTCTCAAACAAGCACCTCTTTAAATCATATTTTGACCACAGTCAGCAGTATTTTCCGTGGGGGCAGAGAGAGAGGGACCATCAGCATCCACGGGTTGTTTTTCTTTCTTTCCATTTTTTCCTCCTCCTCCCCACAGTCAAGTTACAGTGAGGAAACTTGGGGGATGAAGTATTGCACAAAAGCCTTGTTTAGAGGCAGCTCAGCTATCGCTAGCAGAGAGGGGAACAGATGCTGATCATTAAGGGGCTCTGGTACAATAACAGCCGCAGTGCTCCTTGAGTCTGGGGAGAGCGCTCTTTTGATTTTCCTGCCTGATGAGCCGTTGTGTATATATGTCAGAGGGGTGGGGTGGGGGTGTGGGGGCTAGCAAGATGTTACATAGAGCAAACGTCTATGTGTGTATGTGTGTCAGTCTGTGTGAAGGCAGATTTCAGCCCCCTTACTTCAGAGGGCTGCAGTGGGTGGCAACAGATGGTGATGTTTATGCTCGTGTGCTCTGTAGGTGTGTGGTGCACATGACATATAAGTCTGTTTGCAGTCCGCTGCATTACAGAGGTATTGACGCGGTGGGTGGTACTAGCTGCGGCGCATTGTACGGGGACCCTAAGGTCTGCTGGGCTAGCGAGCTGTGCAGTGGCTGCAGGCTCTATCCATCACAATCTCACCTTCAATTGGAGAGGTGCCGGGTCAGAGAAAAGAGAAGGCAACAGAGAAAGGGAGAAAATGAGACAAAGCTATAGAAACAGAGAGAAGGGCACGGAGTGTATCTACACCTGGGTGATGGATTTACTGTGGAATGATTTCTTTGTTCTGGGGAGGTGGATGATGGCTGAGACGTCGGCAGCCACAATGTCTCTGCTGAAAAGTTTCGTTTTACTGGTGGGGCTCTGCCCAGGCAGGATGGCAAATGATGTGATCTGCAGAGCCTCTGCACCTAACCTCACACCGACAAGCCCCCATGATGGGTAGAGGTCTCTAAAGTGGGCAGATGTAATTTGCTCTGAAATTCACTCGCTGTGTCGCGAGGGCGGCCAAGTCATACAGCATCCATGTTACTTAGCGGGGCGAGGCACATTTGTGCACATTCGATTTGTCTTCCAATCTTTCTCTCCTACATTTTTCTCTTATTTTTTAAACACACATATTTTTCATTCCAAACGGATGCCTGAGGAGATTGGCTTTGCCCCCGATCTGCTCGCACGTAGCGCAACGTCACACTCGAACGGTCTGACAAGGAGGAGCAGACGAGCCTTCTGCATCGCGCATTGGTCTTTCCAGCCAAGCCATCTGAACCTGACATGACATCACACGCACTTAATTACCATTGCATCCTATGTCTTAGGCCAGAATCTCCTGAACTAGTTCTCTGAAATGCATGAGGCTGAAGTGGTGATGAGAACTGAGCGTCAATCCTTTATACCTCAATGAACCGCTTCGAGCATGGGGCCATGGAGCCAATCCAATTAAAATGCATAAATCTCCCTATATGCCTCCAGAGCCGGGCTTTGACTCATGAAATACAGTCAGGCAGGGCAGACAGTTGCGCAAAGGGGTAGTGGCCCACTGCAGGGAGTCATGTGACAAGTTCACCTACGTTATGACCAAGGATTTATGATCTGCACAGGGACGAGGAACAGTTGCAGGGAGGGCATATGAATCAGGGGTACTGGGAAATTTGTCACGTTTAAAAGGGCCGGGAGAGAGATTCCAGCTTGCGTGGTGGGAGTTGACATTCAGCACATGCACCTAATGTCACACTGTGTTCTAAGCTTCAATAACAATGATATAACGTCCAAGCACGACATTTGGCTGCTATGGCAGTTAACGTGGTCTCCATCTTCTCTGTCTGTAAACTCTTAAATAGCTTTTTTTTTGCCATCTCCATGGCTGCATGCACAGTACCATGCCTATGTATAACATCATAAAATACACAACTAACCTTGACTGTCCTTTCACATCATAGTAACTGTCTGATGGTGCCAGCGTGGAGATGTTCTATAAGGACAGTGATGAATGTTACCCAAATATCAGCCTTTCCATCATCCAGTGGGATGTGCCATTGATTTATACTTACTTGTCTGTTGGGAATAGTGCCACTTACCAGTAGCTCAATGCCTCCCTGGGGCCTCTCTTAGCACACACCTCTACTACAAATATAATGGCCTGTAGGTGGAACCAGAGAAGGTCTATATTTCTTGAGCTGGGGCTTGTGCTTTAGCCCATATTTAAAAATTTGTTTTTTTTTATTTAACGCCCACCAGCTATCTATACAAATGGTGGACTTAAATTCAAAGCAAAGGGTTCAATAAAGAGCCTCAGGAGCTTGAATGAGCAAGAGCCATTAGGGAATCTTGAAAAATATATTTTATAGCAGAGCCTGGTGAAATAATGGCTGTCCATGATTTTGTGACAGTCATTGAGCTCCTGCATCTGCTGAAGCATGACCAAGTGAGCCAAAAAGGTTTATGCAACAAAGAGGTGGTGTCCAAGTTCACCGCCACCATTGGAAGAGCTAAACCCTGCCTTTCAATATCGAGTCGAGTGGAATGAACTTATTCCCGTTACATTTTAAGCATCTTCATTTGCAGTAAAAGTCTCAAGGCTCACAGAACAGAACATCTCGAGGTTCGAATCATCGGCGCTCTTAGCAAAGTCACATTAAAGCACACCCACTCTCACATCTCTTGCTCCAAAACCCTGTTTGCAATCATTCTGAAAAGATACAAAAGAGACATATAATCTCTCACACACAGCTGCTGTCTGAGTACAGTTTTAATTTGTTTATGTGGCCAACGGCGTTTCTCAGCTCCGATCCCGGGATCAGTCAGAGGCATCAGCTCTCTGGCTAGATAGCGCAAAATTAGCAAACAAATGGCTCAAGTGGCGACACAGGCAGCGGTGACTGCACTCGACGCTCTTGTGATTGTCTAAGTGGTTACCTGATCCCCTGCATCTGCCAGATATCGTGTGAGTGTGGGTGTACTCCTGGAAAATGAGAGGCTTGGTTAAGATATGTGACATTAATGACTTCTTGTGCGTCTGCAACTTTAAAAAACAAAAGAGTTCACTATTGGTAATTTAGTTAAGGACATTGCATTAGAGACCGTCAAGGCTCTAAACATCTTCGGGTACTCGCTTGCAAATTTTCAACAATGTTCAAACAACCACAATATGTGAGCAAAAAATTATTCTGAGGAACTAATTGACTTCAAACATAATTAATCCCGATGAGACACATTCTGGAGTTGCTCTACTGCTGTGTGTATCTATTAATCTCCTACACAGTACATTCCAGTTCAAGGGTTTCTTATGAATAAGAATGTGTGGGCAAAGTTTTCACCTTGCCGACACTCACAATCAATGTCTAGCTGAGCTGATTACAAGGCACTTATTATAAAAAAATTATATTAGTGTGCATAGATTAGTTTTGTAAAAAATGTTTGGTCCTAAAAGAGTAAAAGTTTAGTTCGTTAAACCTTGGAAATTATAAAGTTTACGGTAGGTAACTGAACTAAGGACTCAACTTGTCGGTACGATTGTATAAAACGAATGTAATATGATTATTCCTGACGACAGGAACCACATCTCACTCAAAATGACTACAAATCAACTGTCCCAGACAAAAATTATTTTTCTGATAAATGTGAACTGAAATATAAAAAAAAACAAATTTCTGCTCGTCACAACTGTTGAAATTCCAGCACCTGAACCCCTCCAGCAACTTCAATATTGCCGTCGAGGACAAAATAACTGTGATCATAATGTTACATGCGCAAGCAGGAACATTTTGCAGTTTCTAATTTGTGTCAAGCATGTGGCACTTATAAAAGAAATGTAACACTACAAGCCCAGTACAGAAAACTGCTTATTAATCTCAACATAAAGATCTTTCAATATAACACAATCATTATTTCCAGCTAACTTGCATACAATCCATTGGCCAAAAAAACTAAGTTGATACTGCAGGGAGCCTCTGTTGTAATTACAGCTTCTTTTTTTCTCTCTCTCTTTCTCGAGATGCGACTGAGAAATAAACAAGGTTAGAATATAATCTGTTGCTCTGAGGGTAATGAGTAATAACAATGCAGAGATCAGCAGTGGTATGTTCTGTTGCCATGGATACAAAAATAGTCTCTTCAATTTATGAAATTTCTTTCTCTGCCTCTCTCTCTTGCACACACTCCCATTTCCCGTCCATTCACTGTGAACTCAGATACAACACTGTGACAGTTTGTCAAACAAAAAGCCTCCGTAGATCCCATTCAGTGGCCCCTTCCAACAAGCTGCCTTTTGTAACATCCAAGTGGAAAAGATAAAGAATATGGGAAGATGAAAAAAACGCTATCACTTAGAACTGGGGGTGTAACTACTGTCCACTTTCCTCTGGTGAATACAGTGCCACAAGCAAGCCAGGCTTTCCAAAATGTTAGGGATTGGCTTGACTGAAAGCGCTCCTTTGACCGCTTCCTTTTTTTTCCCTTCCTCCTTTTGCTGCTTTGCTTTCACTGCGTGAAGGCTCCCATTCTTCTCGCCTCCCTCTCTATTCCAGACTCGGCTCCAGCCCTGCAGAGAGCTTAGTGTGTCCAAAAGTCATCCTGTTGAGCGACAAACAGTGGCTTTCTCTAGCTAGAAGTAAACCACACCATCACCAGACCCTCCTGGAGTCAAAAAAACCTTACTGAATATTCTGTATTATTGTGTACATTCATGTTTTTGCAATTGGATTTGAGCATTGTGTCTGTGTGGGAAAAACAAAAACAAACAAGAGAAAGAGTCGGCCTGGGGAACGGAGAGAGGTGAAGGAAGGTCTAGAGGTTTTCATGGACTAGAGCCAACTTTTTTCCCTAAGTGATTCAGAAGAGAGGCTCTGGAGAGACATATGCCATACTAGATACCAAAAGCTCTCTCAGCTCGGTCAGCAGCAAGCTCCTCAAACTTCCTGTGACAGAAATAATTAAACCGTCCGTCAGCATCAGAACTACGACACAACTTCTTCCCTGACTGCCAACCCTTCTACCTTTTCCTTCATCAACTCGCTCGATTTTTCCATTTCCAACAATGTCTTCAGCTCTCCCTTTCTATTTCTTTCTGCTTTGTAAGTGCTGCCCACAGTAATCACTCCGCACAGATCTCGCAGCCAAATTACAATTTCTTTACTTGAACAGGTTTTTTGTACAATGACATCCATTAGCACCTCCCGATTAAATGCTCTCCAGCACTCCACATCACACTTACTGTACTCATTTCACTTTGGTGTTTTTGCCTTTAGGGGAGCCACAAAAACAAGCTGTGCACCAAGAGATACAATATATGTGTTTTCTTATTTTGTCCTTTATGTATTTACATAAATGAATAAACATATTAATGCATAAATGAAAGAAGCAGATTGAAATGGTTTCAGACTCACAAAGAATCTTGATATTAGGTTTGGGGTTCAATAACATGAATCCAAATCTGATCAGTCAACCCCTTAAATAAACATATTAAGGTATGGCTCTAAACTATTTTAAGTAACAAAAGGTAAATATAAAAAAATTAAAAGGAAAGGTAATTTACAAGATAAGTGGCATAAGATTGATACCGCCCTTCTGTCTGTGCGCTAACTATGGAACACATTTTTATTGATCAAAACCAGTGTATAAAATGCTTAAGATGGCTGCAATTTCTGCACACTTTACACTCACATGGTCATTGTTTCAAACTATCTAAATTGGGTGTGTATGCTGGCACTTTAAATGTTAGTCTACAAAGTGCTGTGAAGGTCAGAAAACTTATCAGTCTATTTTACCCTCTAAACTAAAAAGCAAGGAAAATATAAAAAAATGTATTGACATAAAGCAATGAAAGGGAAGCCTTTGGCTTAACAATTCTTTACACTGTCTGGACCTTGCATTTCTTGTCAACCAATCATCTTGGAATGGACTGCCTGTGAAAACCATGATGGCATTTGGACAATTGCACATTTTAAAGGATAAATAGGTCCATTAAAAAGAAAGTGCTGGCCTACCTTGACGTCCACATGGGCCATGAGGACTGCAAAATTGGTTAGATGGGTACAAGAGCATGTGGTGTGTGTCCTGTTGGTGCCCAGCAAGCGACAGTCCTGCGTTGACCAGTAACCAGTCATGGTTCTCTTGGAGTAACTCCAGAATGAACAGTTGGGGTTAAAGTTTTCCTCAGATTGCTGTTAAGAGGGCAAAAAACATAAATAAATGAGCAGAATCAGACATAGTGGAATTAATAGCTGGAAAACAAAGACGTTCCCCTCGCCAGGTTAATCACACATTAGCCTTGTCCATTTCTGCTTTCATTTGTTTGCCGAATAGAAATCCTCTAAACAATTGTTATCCCCCACTACAATCCATATCCGTTGTTAAGTGAATAGCAGGTGGTTTTACTGTCAGACAGCATCAAGCGGCCCCATGCCTGTTTTTCATTGTGTTTTTGACCTTTTTCTTTAACTTTCCCTGCGTGACAATGGACTGCCCCACTATTTAATGGGCACCACCGCTGTCTTCGCCCGGGCTACGGCTCTAATGGCAAGCACGCCTCCCTGCTATCTTGCTTTCCATTTTATAAAAGGTAAACCGCGACACTGAGGTTGGGTAATACACAAGCGTAAGTGCTAATAAATAGATACATCAACTGCCCTTCACTCTTGAGCCCAATTTCTTTTGTAGCTCCGGAAAACAAAAGCAGAGTACACTCACGACCCTTTCCTTTGAGACTCACAGCTTCCAAGGTTAAAGATATCTGCCTTCGTACTATAAACCACGAGGAACTGTAGTATTCCATGGTTTCAGACTTGCTTTAGGGTAATTTATCTAATAAGGTTTATCCTCTGTGAATGTGAATTTGCTACTGATTGATTTTACCCTTCACACATTCACACCCCATGTAAAATATTCCACAGGAAGGAGATGGGATGACCCTCTGTCCCATTAATGGCTTTAATTGGTCCCATTAAATGTGGAGGCTAGGAAGCAAAACAATAACGAGAGGACACATCGTCATCCCAGAAGACCAGTGATGCAAAACCTCATGGTTAATAGCAGGACTTAACTGGGAAACCAGAATAAGAGGAACAACCGCTACGGAGAGTTGAGATAAGTGAGGTTTAGTTTCATACCCGAGATACAATATATAATATAGATATAATTAATAGTGTCTGAAAGCATAATATATATAATATGTTATGCATATTTTCTATATGTAGCGGCTAAACAATCACATTCTAGCAAAGGCTGCGTAATTGTGGATACAACTTTATTTTTCTTTTACTTCTCATTAATGTGGAATTACAATCATCACAAAAAAAAAATTTGAATCAGAGAGAAATATAAATCAAGGCGAGCTAAAGACAATAATAAAACCACAGTAGTGTACACTGCACCAAATAAAAAAGGGATTTATCCACACAGAGAAGTATGTATACAACACAAGTATATCTTGCCTGAAGCCACAACCATGCTTGAGAAGCAGAGAAGTGCTCATTGGAGTGTTGTCAACACCTCTGATTGGTTTACCAGTTTACCAGAGAATAGGGAGCTCTTGATTTGATGCACCAGAGCAAGCGGGCTAAATGCAAAACGTCAATATTGCATCCAATAAAGTTTAATTAATTGTGAAAGCCATAATTGTATTCATGATTATTATATTATTAATTGTACAGCCCTTGGTGTACACAATATGCACTCCACAGTACATGTAAATGTCTGTATGTTTAAGGCATTTTAACGTAATGAAATGACAACTCCAGCAGTAGCTCTCATGGTGCAGTCCAGTGTGAACGGAAGAAGTGCAGAAAACACACTTTCCCAAAAGGGCACTGTTTTATTGAAATGACTTGATCTGAGCAAGAAAAGGGTATAAAAGCGCTAGTGCCCCAACATTAGACAGTAAAATTACTGAATCTACAGTCCAAATTACAAATTACACTTAAGGCAGGTGAGTCACAGCAATAACTGCGCTGACATTGCCCCCTGACATTTTCCCACCATTTAATTTTGACATCCATAAGCTATCATCCTTTTACTCTCTCTATCCCACTGCGCTTAATTTTTTCTGCCATTGTTGCTTCCTTCCAGGTCCCTCCTACACATGAGACCCGCTGCAATTCTCCCATGGTTGTTCAACATCCCTGATAATCGCTGAAGGCGCTGTTCGTAGACAAAACAGGGATATTTCCAGGGCAGCAGAGTATGGAGACGATAATGCAGTCAAAAGGGACAATGATGACTAATGACTAAGCAGCATCCAGTGAGGCTCAATGTGACTGATATTTGTTGGAGAGATCAGGATGGTATTTGTTCAAACTAATAAACAACACCATGTGTCCCCAGCATCGCCTTGTGAGCAAATTTGTTTTCCACAATTTAATATTTCACACCTTTATTTGAATAAAACCTCACATTAGCTTCATTTCCTTGGTTTGAGGTGGGATTTGTACATTTTTGTTGCACTTCATGGATAGAGAAAATTGCGATGAAAGGGCTCTATCAGGAAAGTGCATGTGCAAGTGCGCTTTTGTGTGAGAGTAAAAAGAAAAAGACAAAAAGCACATTAGATGTAGAGGCAGTCACATCAAAGGAAAATAAAGAGAGCGAAAATTACCTGTAGATGTCTGATGGTAAAAATGACAGGGTCCGAGAGGTAAACTTTGTTAGAGTCCTTGTTGATGGCAGCTGTGATAACTGGTGAGTTGACAATGACAGAGTAATTGGTAGCCATGGCTTCACTGCCCAACTTCATGCTGGCGTTTTCCGTCGAAAGGTAGATCCCGATGTGTTTGTACAGGACGAACGCTATCCGAATTTCACCTGCAAGAGGACGGTTGGGAAATTCAGTCCAGTCCAGACAAGTGAGGCTTCTTTCACATTATTGTCTAAAATCCCCTGATTTTAGACAATAATCTAGATCTAGATCAGATCTCCCCCCACTGGAACTAGGAATCTAGCCTAAACTACAAAAAAGTACACAAAACTTGGAGCACAGTGCCCACACACTTTTGGCCATACAGTGCAGTACTAATAAAATGTGACAAGAATGTTTATAATGGTCTGTTTTCTTTTTCTTCCATCAATAAGCAAGATGTCCAATTTTGCTGGTGGTTACATGGCTTATAAATACTGTTCAACTTTAGCACCTTTACCAGCACACGAAAACAAAAAGAATGCTGGAAATAATCACTCAGTCGAAGCTTTGTTGACAAGAATCAAAAACTGTATAAAGGAACTGTCAAAAACAGAGACCACTGTCAAGGTTGCCAAAATAGTTCCACAAGAGAAAAAAAAGGGAGCAATCTTTCCCACATAAACAGTTTTTTAATTCACCATCCAAAAAATATTGTTACCACTCTTTTTTGGGACTGACAAAGGCGAGCATTTTTCTTGTTAATCGTTTCCACCTCGTTTTCTGTCTCCTACGGGGGGGGGGGGGGGGGGGGGGGGGGGGGGGGGGG